>JAQZBX010058981.1:0-17623 GCA_029593785.1 Cabassous unicinctus | reverse complement strand
GGGGGGGGGGGGGGGTGTCACAGAACTGCACCAAAAAGAAAAAATAAACTCAATTGAAAAAAAAAAGATAAATCAGATACCCAGACACTTGCAAAAAATTACAAGCCATACTAAGAAACAGGAAGATATAGCCCAGTCCAAGGAACAAATTAAAACTTTAGAGGAGACACAGAATTTGGGACAAATTATCAAAGAAGTTGAAACAAATCTCCTAAATCAATTCAAGAAGATGTAGATAAATATGCATAATGAGCTAAAGGATATTAAAGAGACATATATGAGCATAAAGAAAAATTTGAAAGTATGAAAACAATAGAATTATAGAGATGAAAGGCACAATAGTAGAAATTGAAAATACACTAGAGGCATACAACAGCAGATTTGAATAGGCAGAAGAAAGAATCAGCAAACTAGAAGAGAGGACAATTGGAATCATATAGTCAAAAGAACAGAGTAAACTCATAATACCAGGGGAAAGACTGGGGATAGAGAATGTGGAGCTGATGCTTAATTTGTACAGAATTTCTATTTAGGTTGGCTATAAACTGTTCTATCTGTCCTTATAACACTCTAACATAGCCCACAGATCTACTAACCATGGGATTTATTTTTTTATTTTTTAAATGGGATTAAAATACTCACCTTTCCCACAAGCTGTACAATTTCTGCTAGGTCTTCTTCTTCCTGCAGAATCTCCTTAGCTTTGGTCCTCAGAGGAACAAATTCTGTGAAGTGTTTGTCATAGTACTCATCCAAGGCACGCATGTACTTGCTGTAGCTGATCAGCCAATTGACAGAGGGGAAATGCTTACGTTGAGCTAGTTTCTTATCTAAGCCCCAGAACACCTGATTTAATTAAAAAAAAAGAAAAAGACCACAATGATATTTCTTTAACAACAACAACAAAAAGCACAAAAACTTATTTGTTTATCCTAAATATGCAATTCTATAATTACTTGGTCAAATTATATACCTTTTTAGAATTTATCCAGTGTATCTGAAATAGATTAAAACCTGGAAAAAGTCAATTAAAAAATGTATCACTTTCGGTTTCAGATTGTGATAGTACCTGTAGATCAAACTAATAATGCACTTCAATTTCCTTAAGTGTGTCAAATTTGATAGCAAAAAGATAAACTATATTTACTATATTTTATTGCAGATTATTATAGTGCAATATAAACAGATGGAGCAGAAAATGCTTATTTAGCTAAAATTGACACTTCACTTTGATTAAAAAACCTCTATAAATGTTCTGATTCAATCTGCTCCCTATCATTAAGGGCTAACCCAATAAGATCTGGCAGTCATTTTTCTGAGGCCAAACATTCACATATGTTTTATGCATTCCTAACTTTATCCTCTTCCATACCATTGCAATTAACAACTCAGAATTTAGGCAAATATTAAATACCTCAAAGTGTTTCACTATTATCTTTTGCTTATACCCTTGGTACACAAGAAAAAAAAATTATATCTTGAGGCTTGTAAATTTAGCCATTTTGTTCTATCTGAATACTGACAGACATAAAGGCAAATAATCTGTATTCCCCACATGAGTAGTAACATATATACTTATGAATATATCAACATCCTTTTGTTTACTATAGTTCTATTTGTACACATCTTTTATTTAGGTTTCTTTTAGTGGCCAAGCTGATAGCTGTTCACTAAAATTCATGACTTGTTTCTGGGAAGCAGCTGTCTAGGCAGAAACTACATTTTCCAGCCTGGTTTTTATCAGGGTGTAGCCAAGGAATGAGTGTAGTGACTGTCACTTTTGACCCCAAGATTCAAAAAGTCAGTTGTGCCTTCTTCACACTGTCTTTCCTTCTGCCAGGCAGATGCTGATGATTTCCAGGCTAGGTGATGGTGGAGCTAGAAGCTTAAAGAAGCCTTGGTCTCTGAATTCCTTACTGAGTGGGAAAAAGCTGCTCTGATAGGCTCATCTGCCATGGATTGTACTCTGAGGAGAAATAAACTTCTATGGATATTTGCCATTATACACTTAGAGGCATATTTGTTTCTATAACTAGGGTTACTCTAACTTACAGAGCAGTATTACTCTAACACTAATAAAATGTTACTTTTCCACTTTTCCACTTAGAGATATTAAGTCTATCCCTAGGTAAAGAGATAAGGAAAAATAGTCAGTATTAAAGACTTGGTGGAAAGAACATTTCTAAAACAGACTTAACCATTACCTATAGTCACTCTTCAGCAATTAAATTAAATACTTCATGATGATTTGAAAAACATTAAAATGGCTGAGAGTTAGGAGGAAAGCTCAGAAATTGACTACACTGAGGAATGACATACCTGAACAATACCAAGTGTAGCAGATGTAACTGGATCAGAAAAATCACCACCAGGTGGAGAAACTCTGCATTTAAAAAACAAAACAAAACCAAAAGTCATTAGAAATACTTAAGAAAAATAATTTGTATGTGAAAATCAAATAATCAGTATTAAATTGCTAATAGGAAAGACAATGGTAGAAGACCTTCTGGTATGAGAAATGAGAAAGAATATTCTAATCAGCTTCATTATTCTAATCATATCTAAGAAGCAGAAGGAAAATCTCCGAGAAAAAAAGGTATGGCTGATTATGAATCTTTACTTTGTTTTTACAGTGATGCAATCTTACCTTAATATGCCTATAATTTTCTAAGTTATTCCTAAAATATTGTGACTTGAATATAATAAATCAATCAAGCCAATCCTGTGGAACCAGAACATACAGAGATAACCTAAACACATGCATTTTCAAATAGTTCCTTCAGTGGCTATGGAGTGCAATCTTGGTTAAGAACCAAGGAACCTAAATATTCATTATTTAAAAATAAAGCATTTGGGTGCTTACGCTCCTACAATGCTGACACTCCCTTCTCGTTCAGGATTTCCAAGACATTTCACCCTGCCTGCTCGCTCATAGAAAGAGGCCAGCCGGGCACCAAGATATGCAGGATATCCACTATCTGAAAAATGAAAAGAAATTTTAAAAAAGAGGTTCAAAGCCAGTCTCTCAAATCATATTAGTCTTGCTTATATAATAAGCAATACAATGACCTACCTGCAGGCATTTCAGCTAAGCGACCAGAGATTTCTCTAAGGGCCTCAGCCCATCTGGAGGTAGAGTCAGCCATCATACTGACATGATAGCCCATGTCACGGAAATATTCTGACAGTGTAATTCCTAAATTGGGAAGAATATTATAAGTTATAATCCTATAGTGTATAATTCCCTACCCTTAAGTTTAAGAAAACTTTAAAGTGACAAGTACATGAGATAGATGGCTAGCTATTCACTAAATTCTTCTTTTGTGCACAAAGCTGATCTGTTTCCTAGTGTCCTTTGCATTTCTGTATTCAGATACAGCCATGTAACTGAACTGACCTCTAGCTAACAGAAAGTGAGTCAAAGTAATATGTTCTATTCCCAGGCAGAGCCACACACTCCTCCATGCTCTATCTCCCTTCTGACCTACTAGGATGGAGAGAACTACCAGGAACCCTGGAAGCCATGTGTTGAAAATGGCAGAGCTCTTGTTTGCCTGAGTCCCAGCTCAGAATGAGAGTAAAGAAGAGCCTGCTGACCAACTGAAATAGTCCCAGATTGTTAAGTGAGCAAGAAATAAACTTCTATTATGCTGAGCTTGTATATATTTGGATTTATTTGTCGCCATAGCCTAGCCTACTGTAATACAATATACAGGGAATAATTTTAATCCCCACTCTAAACTGATTAAGTCTGAAATTAATTTAAATGGTAACTTTTGCCTTTATATCATATTTCCATTTTTTAAAACAAGCTAATTAGCTGGGTGCTAGCTTTAAACTTAAGAACAGATGATAATTGCTTTTATTCCAATTTATATACTTACCAGTATAAATAGAGGCTTCTCTAGCAGCAACAGGCATGTTGGAAGTATTGGCTACCAAAGCTGTTCTCTTCATAATTGACTCTACCTTACCATCAACTTCCATCGTGAGCTAGAAACAAACAGTTTATTCACTTATCCTTTAATTTCTGAAGGTAACACTTTTGTCCTTCTTACAACTTGTTCATATTTAATCTCTTAATCAGTGTTCCCGAAGTATTATTCCCAATCAATCCAACCTTTTCTCCTTGCACGGTGCTCCATTATTGAATGGAAAAAGAAATGTTACTATAGTAACCTAGTAAATCATAGAAAACCTATGGAAAGTTCACATCTACAAATGTTTTGTCTATTTTATCTTTCTCCCAAAAAATGAAAATCACCAGACCAGAAAAAGAAACTTTCAACTGTTTGACTTCAAAAATTCAAATTCCTTCCTTTGAACTCACAAATTTAATCACAAAAATACATAGAACATTCTTTATAGGTGAAAGCACTGCTTCAGGCTACAGCACAAAGCTTTGATAATTGCCAGTGAAAGTTGATTAGTGGTGTTTTCTCCTGAATATATTTGAAAACTTATCTATACTGACCTCTGGGAAGTCTCGGAGAACTTCAGACATCTCATTTCCTCTTTCACCACATCCTACATAGATGATGATATCACTGTTGGAATACTTGGAAAGAGACTGCGATATCACTGTCTTTCCACAGCCAAAAGCCCCAGGGATAGCAGTAGTTCCTCCCTGTACACACCTAAACAGACAAAATGGAGTCTAGATTACTTTACTTGCTAATAAATACATTACATAGGTGACTCAGAAATAAGTTAAAGAAAGCACTTTGAAAGATTTTTATTTATCTATTTATATATACATTTTCTATATAGATATACTGATATAGATATAATAATTGCTCTCCTAATTTGTACCTATAGTGTGTATTCTTTGTTATCATTAATTATCTCTATCAAATTTAATAACTGAAAAGTAAAAGTATATTCCATAAGGTACCTGGGAAAGGAGGATATGAAAACTAAATAATAAGTAAAATAGTATTAATGATATTTTGAATGCTTCTATAATTAGTTCATGAGAGGACACTGCAAGTATTAAAACCGAAAGAAAAATATAAACAACTTTTGAAAGCTGCCTCTTGAGGCAATAGCTAAGTAGAAGCCCTAAAAAATTCATATCTTGCTATGAAGGTTAATTTAAAAGTTTTTCTAAGGCATTAAGCAGTCTTTTATTTATTCAATAACTATTTACAGGGTCCTTATTAGGTACTAATAACTATGCTCAAATATGTAGGCAATACGACAGTAAATAAGATACCCATGTTCTCTCTACTCAAAGAGCTAACATTCCAGTAGGGTAAGCTGGTAAAGAAACTGGTGATTATATTACATACTAGCTGTCACTTTCAAACTTTCCCTGAAAAGTGGCAATGGAGAATGAAACAACTCTAAGGACAGAGAAAAGTGAATGTCACTGGGGGGAGGGGGTTGAGAAGAGGACGGGAGGGAGGATCTGCATGGGAGAAATGTGCTGTAATGCTTTCTAATACTGTGTTTAATCATAAAAATTTATGGAAATGTTGTACCCTTAATAATAAAGAAAATTTTCTTCAATATAAAATCAATATGCATTAAAATAGTTTTTTTTCTTCTAAATCTTGGAGTGAGTTTGGTAAACTATAAGACATATCACATTTAGCCTATGGATATGTAGACCTCTGTCAAATCACTTTTAACCTGGGATGAGGGGCTCAGGGTGGGGATAGCTGCTTCCCAGTTTGAAAGTTCAGTAATCCAGTGTGAAAAGCGCTACTGAAGAGAAATATCTAGGATTATGTGGAAAACACAGGATGGGATGCAAAGTCTGACACTAGACTGGAGTAGGGTTAAGAAATGCTTTCTGAAAGAAATTGATCGAGGTAGGACCTTGAACAGACATGAGGTGGGATAGACTCCAGAAAAAGTAAAGAAAGAAAAAAGGAATGGGAATGCATAAGAAGTGAGTCTGGTGGCAGGAAAGCTGAAGGAATTCTAAATGTAATGGGCTCTAATTTCTCTGTGTAAGACCTAGAATAGTCATGTTGAAAATGAGGGAGAAACAGGTGTAGTGTTGAAGATCTGAGGTGAGTGGAGAAGGTTTGAAATAGCTGTTGTGGAGATCAGGAGAGAATGATAATTAGGGAAAAGCAGAAGAATAACTAAACAGTAGTGGGTCAGATAGCAATTTGCACTGCTTACTTGAGTTTTTTCAGCAGCCCAGTGTAGCCCTGGGAAAACGAGATAGCTGGACTGTTTCATAATTGGGATTTTGCCAGGAGGGTGTAACATAAGACAAAAGAACAAGAAAATTTAGTATACTGGCAAATGTTCATAAAAACTGGATAGAGAAGGATGTGGAATCAGGAGGCACTGACACATGACAAGAACAAAGAGTCAAAGGATTGGCGCTCTTAATGAGAGAGTAATAGAGAGAACAACTTCAGAAGCAAATTTGAAGGTAAAAGGATGTGTTAAGAGTGAGATGTGTATGGGTTTGGTGGTCAGAGATTTAGGACGTACCTATCTCTAGCAAATTTGTTAAAAGGAAACAGGATATGGTAGAGACTGAAATTTAAAAAGAAAGAAGACTGTTTTAAGTAGGTGATGAAAAAAGTGGAAAAGACAAAGGATTCAGAGAAACTTCTGGGCAGCATAGAGGCCCAGCTGATGTTAGAAACCATCAATTTATAGTGATACCAATTCTAAATCTAGAACTTAAGAAAGTTTATATTATTATGGCACAGATTCTCTTCTGGAAATTTAATTTTTTCAGATAGCTTTATAAATAATCTTTCCTTTTGCAACTGTGAAAAAATAATTTTCTTCAAAGGTCTAAGTTCATAATAAACAGTAGATAAATATAACATTATGATTTCTCTAGATAAAATTTATTATAGGCTGAAACATAAAACCTTTATCTATAAAGAAATGAAAAGATAAGCACCTAAAATAACTTTGAAGGAAAATCATGGGACATAGCTCAAACTTACGGGAAAAGGGCATCAAGGACTCTCTGGCCAGTCAACAAAGGATGATTGGCTGGCAGCTTCTCAGTGACAGGTCGAACCTGACGTACAGGCCATACTTGGACCATGCTGAATTTCTCCTTTACACCCTCAAATTCAAGTTCCAAGACAACATCCTATAAAAGTACAGCAAGACTTTAAGTACAGTCAAATGTGTGAACATTTCATCCTCTAAAATCAATGTAACACCAGAACTGTTAAAGATTCCACTTCAGAGATAGTACATGGATACAGGGAAGGGGATTTTTAATTTTTATTGTAAGTTTTTATATACAGTCCTAATTTTCTTAACTAGGTGTACTTATTACTATTCTAATGCCTTAAAAAAGGTTAAAAGTTTTTTAGAAAGGGGTATTCCAAGCAAAAGAGAGTTAAATAAATTATATGGATATGCACAGGGAGTTTTAAAGGATACACCACAAGTTGTTCCTGGGACTGGGGGAGGGAAGACGTGAAAATTTTCATAATTTACTTTCTACTTTTTGTTTTGTTTATTATAATGATCTTATATTGCTTTAATTAAAAATATATATATATCTGTTACAAACTCCAAAATACTTAATAAAGCTAACTATTCTTAAATATTTAAAATAAATATTTTTCAAAAGCAAAAAAGTAATGAATACTCTAACATTTGTGAACATCAGGATGGTTTAAACTATCTACAAACAATCCCAAAGTCCTGTAGAAATCTATAATTTTGATAATGTATGAATCTGAATTGTCTGCTTCAAGTGTGGTTCCTCCATATAGCAATGAGTGAACCTCTAAGTTAGTAAGTAAATCTAGCTGACTGTCCAGGATCCCAATCATAACTCTATTTATATGTTACAATGGCCTTCTCAAGGAAGTATCTTTATACCCACAATGAACATTATATGTCTATTGTATTTGATATGATGTGACTATAAATAACATTAAAGAAGTAAGTTCTACATGGTTCATCCAAACTAAAAATTCACATAATCCATTTTACAATCAATTATGTGAATTCAAATTGACAATTAAAATTAAAGTCTACTCTATGCTTAAAGAATGAGGACTTTAAATAAATATAGCATAAGTTAAAAAGGTAGGAAAATGTTAAACTAGATCTCTCTGTCTCCTAAAAAGGAAACAATATGTCCTGCAGTTTATTCCCAAGGCCAAGTTAAAACAAGAACAACAAAAATTAACTGTTGATTAAAAAAACAATGAAGGGAGTTACTTAAAAACCAACACATTAAAATTCAATTCTGTAACTAATTAGAGCATAAAAACTGGGCAAATCTTAAATATAAATAAGGGCCATTCTGCTGGATGAAGTTTAAATTATACTTACAGAGGTATCATAGTTCCCAGGTGGAGCAATGTAAGTTACTGTTCCTCTGTTTCGTGGTGGTAACATGATTTTGTGTCTGATGAGCGAGTTCTCATTGACAATTCCATAAATATCTCCACCAGTGATATGACTACCAACCTACGGAACAAATGCATTTGCTGTCTAATGTTCAAATAAATGTCATGTACACTTACCTCTATTGCTATAATTTATTTTTCTCCCTTATTAATAAAATGTATTAGTTCTATGATCTTGGATTTAAGGAAAAATTTAAACTATGCTTCTGTAGTTTAATTTTTCTAGGACTCAGAGTACAAAATAGTTGACAAAACATTTATTTCACATTCTCTCACCAACTTTAGAAATTCTTGGTTACACAGACATACCCGTAAGTTTTTGCAAGGTGTAAAATCCCATTTGATATCTCTGCTCAGAGCAGACACATTTACTCCTCTGGGGATGTAGATGCTTTGAGTCTGACTGCTGATATCCGACAAAGGTCTTTGAATACCATCAAAAATGGCCCCCATAATGCCAGGACCAAGTTCAACCGAGAGAGGTTTACCAGTGCGGAGGACAGGATCTCCAACAGACACACCAGCTAGAAACAGTAGGTTGAGGAAAACTCACTGAAAGTTTAGAGATAGTACAAAAAGGAAATACCACAGAAAATGATACTTAAAGGGTTAAAAATAGAAGTTCTCAAAGGTTCCTGTTCACAGCATCCTTAGTGTTTTAGTAATTTTTTTCAGTGCCCTTGGTAAAAAAAACATATATATATCAATTTCTTAATTAAATATGTAGGTTCAAATAACTTAAGTATTTATGCCCAAACTGAGTCAACATGTAAAAGAATATACATAGATTAAAGGAAAAATCTTAATTTCATTCTTAAATAATTACAATTCTTATGAAAAGTGTGTATCTACCTGTTGGGCATGGAATAATTTTTCATACCTCAGAATCACACTTCTACATTGATTTTCTCATGATATTTGCTTTCTTAGCTTAACAATCGCCAAAATCTCAGCTTCATAAAGACATGACATCATCTCATTGACAAGAATGTAGTGCAATCTAATAATGAAACTTGTTTATAATTTCAACTACTAGCTTACATAGTAGTGTATGACAAGATATCCAATATTCCTGTGTTAAACTGAAAAAAGTTAAAATATCCTGTGGTGTCAGGTGAGTTTGCTGTGGCTGCCCACGGTGCCTTGGTTTGGGAAACAGAGGGCTAAAATTAAACAGAAGCCAAATTCTCTCATTAATACATTGTTTCCACTATATTATTGAGGAATATTAGTCTCTAAAAAAGGAAATTAGTACTGGAGCAAATAAATAAAATCCAAAGAATTATGAAGTGATTTTGGAAAGAAAAAGAATAAAACTGCAAATAAGTACATTGAATCCACCTTGCTCTTACTTATTTGTGGATGAGCATAAAATCATTACAATTTCTATTTAGAGCAATTTAGCAATATCTATCAAAATAAAATATACATAATAAACCTTTGACCCAGCAACGCAACTTTTATGAATGTAAACCATTAATTACATGCAACACTGTTTATAACAGCAAAACAACCAAAATTTCTATCATAAAAGATTAATACATTGTAAATCCACACAATGGAATTCTAGGTAGCTATAAAATAAGAATAGGAAGCTTCCAATAATTTCTCTGGTAAGAACTTCAAGATATGTATTTTCATTTCCAGCATTTGATTATAAAATTTTTCAAAACTATAGTAAAGTTGAAAGAATTTTACAGTGGACTTTATATCTACCAGCTAGATTGTGCCATGAACATTTTACAGTATTTGTTTTATCATATATTTATCCATCGTCCACAATATATTTTTAAATGGAAAAGCAAGCTACAGAACAGTGTTTATAATATGCTAACCTTTGGGGTAATGTAAGAAGGAAAAATACAAATGTGTATTTGTATTTGCTAATGTATGAAGTTAAGAAACTAGGAGGATACACAGGGAACTAATAAAAGTAGTTGCATGTGTATGTGTATATTTTGAAGACTGGCTAGATACAATATGATAAAGGTGGGAGGGAGAATTGTCACTGTATACATTTTCATTTATTTATATTTAAATTTTCAAACCATGTAAAAGATTAAACAAAGTTGTACCAACTAAATCTTGATTAAATAGCTGAAAGATAATGCTGATCTTGAGAATCAATCTAAGCAAAAGACATAAATGAGTAAATACAAAAAAGTAGTTCCCCTCACTAGGATCTCTCCTTTACAAGCATCTCCAACCTTAACAGATCTTAAACTTTTATCTATTTTTCATAGAAAATTGAAAATACAGACTATGTTTAAAATTATGATAATCAAAAAGTAAAGACTCCCTGGTGCTAAAACTATAATATAACATGTCATCCAGTGCTACTCATTAGAATACAGATAGAGAATGGTGTCTGATTTATTTATGGATTTACTATTTTGGACAAAAATAATGATTGGAGAATTTTAACCATGTGAATAAATGTTGTTATTCAGTTTGTGTTTCCTTCTATATGTCCCTCTGAAGAAAAATTCCAAATGGTTCCCTCCAAAGTTTGTGGACTACTGTAATATTAAGAGCAATGAATGGTGAGAAAATAATACTAATTTCTTAAAAGAAGAGCATTTTTAAGCACTTCTGTATAAATCAGAAGGTTTCTTTATAACACCACACTTTCATGCTTCTAATATCTTTGGTTGTCATTGCTCCTACCTTTAGCTTAAATCCCTGAATTTTAACACGTACAAAGTGGCAGAAAATCGAAGCAAAAAGGATACAAGTTTCTTCATACACCTGGATAGTAGCCATGTCACCCTCCAGTCGAATAATCTCTCCAACCAACTCGCTGTGGCCCACTCTCACCAGTTCATACATGGCTGCACCTCCCATGTTACAAGCCGTAACCACTGAGAAGAACAAGAGTTTTTTTGATGACTTAAGACTCCGGTGCACTTGAATAATAACAGACAATTAAATATCCAATAAACCCAATAACACACCTCTCTCATATATTTATAAGAAAATAAAACTATGGAATGTACATATAGTTTCACATAAAGATTCATTTTTTAGTATAGGATATACAAGAGATTTGTTAGGCTAAAGAATAATGTTGGGGCACATTCTGATCAAATCAGGGTGCTATAATACATGCAGTGCTGGTTTTTGGAACATTAGAAACACTTTAAAGCTAAAATTGTAACATGAGCTTCAGCAAGTTACGAAGTAGTAATTAGCCACACAATTATCAGTTTGCTGATAATAAAAGAAAGTAAATAAAGCAAAGCAAAGCAAAGTAAAGAAAGCAAAGCAAAGCAACATTTTCATTTACTAATACTTTACACCAGTGCTTTTTAAATTCTTCTGGGTCATGGACCTTTTTATAGTCACCCCTGGATGAGCTCCAGATTAAGACCCCGTTTTTCTTAGAAACACTGAACCAGAATTTGAATTTACTATTTTGGACCACGTTGTGTATTGAGCAAAAATAATTTTTCTGGCAGGAAGAAAAGGTTGTCACATTTTCAGGTGTGTGTAGGACTAGATCCACTTTTAATATTTAGCCTTCTGATACAACTGATTATAACTATAGAATAGCTAATACTCAAGTAGAAACTATAAAGTACTAATATTTAATTAACTTGTGTTAGAACCATGAAGACTTATTCATTGCATAATTATTTATTATGAACCTAATAAATAAAAATAATTTATTCAGATGCACTGAAATATCAGAGATATTAAACCATGTTTCATAAACCAAAAGGGATACTGTCTCTCTATTATCTTATTAAGAATTATATGTATAGAAGCAGAATGGGCATCACCATCCTAAAATCCTCAAGATTGGGGAATGAACAATGGACTAAAGTAACTTACTATTATACTACTATAGACTTACTGTTATTCTAGCAATGGAAGAACTTTTATCATTGATGTGGAGGCAGTGGCCACCAGAGGTTCTGAGGGCATGGAGAAGGAAAAATAGGTGTAATATGGGGGCATTTTCAGGAATTGAAATCGTCCTGCATGGCGTTGCAATGATGCATACAGGTCATAATACATTTTGTCATAACTTACAAAATTGTGCTGACAAAGTATAAGCTATAATGTAAACTATAATCCACAGTTAATGGCAATGATTCAATATGTATTCAACAATTGTAACAAATGTACCACATTAATGAAGGATGTTATTAATGTTTGGGAAGGTGTGGGAAGGGGAGGGAATAGGGCATATGGGAATCTGCTATATTTTTTTTAATGTAACATTTATGTAATCCAAAGTTTCTTTAAAATGAATAAATATAAGTAAAAAGAATTAAAACAAAACAAAACAACTATATGTAGGTTCCAGGAGCAGTTTACTACAAGTTTTAAAAGAATATTTCTACCTAATCTCTTTTGACAGTGCTCTCTTACTTTTTCTGTAAAAGTCCTTGTGTAACTGTCCTAAAGACCCTTAAGATTAAGAGGAAAATGGTTTCTCTGTTGTCTTTTATTATCTTCTCAGGTATTACTCAAGGAATTTATAGCCATGTAGCCATGGCAAAAGAAACAAAAAACAATAAAATGTAAAACCTTCTTATTTTCTATGAGTTTAAGCTAGAATGCCAAGTTCCTAGTGGCAGAAGTTTCTTGGGGAGATATACTAAAAAAGCAGTAGCTCCTACTACTCCAAATACCACTTCTCATTTTCTAAGTCTTACTGTTTTCCATCTGGGAGACTGAGATTTAGAAGGCAAAAAGGCCCTTTCTGAACTGCTTTATTACTAACATTAATACAGACCATCTTTTTGTCTGGATATCTGTAAAATTAAGGCACCTATATTAAGGGGAAAAGATACATGTGTGAATACATTAATAATGGGTTGCTTTAATGTGTATCACCATTCAATGAGCCTTAGTCTAATTTCCTGGTCTCCTTTAAGGTATACATACTTAAAACTTCAGTCTGTACTGGTTTGCTAAATTTAGATCAATAAAATTATTCAATTTGGGTTCCACTTACTCATAATATAAATTAAGATATTGTTTCATAAAATCTATGGGTTTTTAAAAAGTATTTGTAAATCAGTAATGTAAATAACATGGAAGGAAAAATGTTTAATAAGAAAACTGACTTTAAAAATCACTTTCGCATTTTTCCATTTAAATCAAATATTAATTATAAATGTAAAGATAAACTATGTATCTGGCTTCATTTTAGAATTAACATGAAAATAATAATAAAAAAAGAAAACACACACATACAAAAATAGAATTAACATGTTTTTAGTAAAGTCTTAGTTTAAAGACATTTTTGCTTTTTGATTTTTTGCTTTTAAATTGAACTTAAAATATGTATATGACTTCCTTACCCAATATCATATCCTTCTATAATTTCAAAAGTATTGCTAA
Organism: Cabassous unicinctus; assembly: GCA_029593785.1. Classification (NCBI taxonomy): domain Eukaryota; kingdom Metazoa; phylum Chordata; class Mammalia; order Cingulata; family Chlamyphoridae; genus Cabassous; species Cabassous unicinctus. The sequence goes on along the minus strand of JAQZBX010058981.1, from coordinate 3,908 downwards.
TAAAGTCAATGCCTAAATTTATCAATTCTTCATTGACACGTGAAATCAAGTGAATAGAAATAGAATCTAGAAAGTTTTAGTTTTCTTACCCTGATGAGCTACAGCAGCATCCTCATTCATATATATCTGCTGAAAATGTATTTGGTTTTATTATACTCTCTAGAATCTGCAGTCATTTTTCCAGGTCTGAGTTAATCACAGTAGCAAAATGTAAAATTGATGGCAGTTTAGATTACAACCTCAAACGATTTTCTTTGAGTTACCGGAGCCATCTTTCTCAGGTTTTGTAGCATTGCTATCTATTTCCTTATAAAATATTTTTAAAGAGTCACTTCCAATTAAGTCTGCTTTTTAACAGCACATTTTGTACCTCTGGGGTATACTCTTGGATGAAGATAAAGCAATCTGAGAGAAGATTTAGAAGAGCTTAAAGACCAAGAGAAAGTAAACTACGGCCCACTGACCAAATCTGGCTACCACTTGTTTTTGTAAGTAAAGTTTTATTTGAACACAGCCCCACTCAGCTATTGCCATATTGTCTATGGCTGCTATCGACCTTTCTTGCTATAACTGCAGAACTGAGTAGTTGCAACAGAAACCATCCAGCCTGCAAAGACCAAAATGGTCACCATCTGGTTTTTTACAGAAAGTTTCTAACCACTGCTTAAGACTCTGTAAAGGCAGAATATGACCTCTGAGGAATGGTTAGAGACTAAAATTATTTAGAAAATAAAAATAAGAGGCACAGTCGCTGACAGTCTTCATTTGTCTAAACACAATAGAAAGGTCACCACTTTCACTGTACCAATAACAAGAAAAAGACTATAGTATGAGGTTTATAAAAAGACAAAGAAAATGGAATTTCAAGGGTTTTGTATCAATGGGCAGATAATACTCAGGGAAACTGTGAACCACATTTTGCAATGGAAGTGTGGTATACAGGAACTTGTGTATTTCTGCCTCAAACATACTGAGAAGACATCCAGATTGTCAGTTCAACTTAGGGATCCTTACTATTGAGATTACTATTACTTACCAGGTCCTGAGACCCCATGCACATAACCAAATGTGCTCTCTTTGTCTTCATCAGCTATTTTGGGTAGCTTAGAGAAATCCATTGTGTTAATTACCTATGGTAAAAAAAAAATCTTTTTAAATTAAGTTATAATTACAAACAGCAAAGAAAAAGATCCAATATTAGTAGTCAATTCTTGTCTTAGTGTATTCTTAGGTTATTATTACTACTTCAAAGTAAAATATAATGTAAAATTCCTAATATTTGGTTAAAAGTACCTCTTTCCTAGATGCACTACAGGTCTCAAAATTCAGAATTATATTTCACCATGAAATGCATTCTAGAGGGAATACCAAGGAGTGCTAGCAAACAATGTAGTCTTTCAAATGACTTGTCTAGTTCTGCAACATCTGGTGCACATTTTCTCTCTGAGCTCTTCTCCAACTGCTCTACCCTCAATCATTCTGCTTATACACACTGAACTTTTGCCATTTCTCAAAATTCACGTACATTCAGTCTCAGGGCCTTTGTATATGCTGTTTCCTCTGCCTAGAATGCTCTTCTACCAGATATTTGCTCCTATATCTCCTCAGATCTTTATTTAAATGCCACTTTCTCTGTGAGGCTTTTCTGCCCATCCATTTAAAATCGCAGCCCCCCACTGCCTACTTTATTTTTCACCATAATACTATTCACCATCCAATTATACATTTTTCATTTTTAGAGATTTTGTTATCCATAACCACTTATTAGAATAAACTCAAGAGGGCAGGATTGTGTTTTTGCTCCCCACTTTATCCCCAATACCTGTAACACTGTCTAAATATACTGCAGGTATTCAAAAATTTCCTAAATTAATATTTATAATCTCTTCCCTGAAAAATTCACAATTCTTATAGTTTGAGGAGATCTTAGAAATTCACCAATGTGAATATTTTGCAAATATCTGCAAGACATTAAATAAAATTGGGTTTGGATGAAAGTGTCAAATAAATTTGCAACAATTCTAAACTAGATTTTTCTATCAAAATTTACAATGCATAGTGGCATATATATATTTTTTACCGGGAGGTCCTGGGGATTGAACCCAGGTCCCTCCATATGGGAGACAGATGCCCAACCATTTGAGCCACATCTGCCCCCATAGTGGCATATTAAAGGCTCTAAAAAGTCTTGATTTCAAGTAACCTGTTTAGCTTGGTTTAACTATATTATCTGGCAGCTTTTTCCTTTTTTTCTTTTTTTAGTGGAACATCTTTTAACATCACACAACGTTTCACAAAACAGTTTAAGAAATTTCGACTTAGTTCAACCTCTTTATTTTATTAAATGTGCAATCTTAAAAACCCAAAGAATGAACTATTCAAGTCCAAATAAAAATTGGTGAGATCCCAAAGTAAAATGTGCATTTTAAACTGCCTGTGTAACCTAATAATTATTGATGATTTAATTAGGGAGATGAAATATATGTACATAAAAATTTAAATAATGTCCTTAAACAACCATTAATAAAGGGTTCCAGATCAATAAGAATAAAGTGCCAAATAAGATACACTTATTTACTAGAAGTTCAAAGATTAGAATGTTTAGGGAAGACAACTTGCAGGTCAGGTAGAATTTGCATAAACTAAGAAAAGAAGGGTAGCAAAGGCATTCCAGGTGGGGGAAATAACAAGGACAAAAGAATGGCAATACAATTTTCAAGAACAGTGAACCGGTAAATCTGACTGGAATAAGAAATTTGTATTAGGACAACAGTAAGAAATAAAGAGGCAAAGGTAGATAGACTGTGCCTTGAACTGAATGCCAAGCTAAGAAGAGGGCTTCATCCTATAATAGGGAATCACTGAATATTGAGAGAGAACTGTTTTGAGAAGAAAAGTATTTTAGGATAATTACTCTTTAACAGATTAAAGGCAGAGAGAAATGCAGGCAGGTTAAGAAACTGAAAAGCTCTGGAAATAGTTAAGGTTTGAGTGTAAGTGGAATTCAATTCATTAAATGTTTATTAACAAAGGGAAAGGCCTTGTGTCATGCTTAGGGAATAAGGGTTGTGAATAAAACAGGTGACTATCCCCCAAGAAGCTTTAACTACCTTGAAACAACTATACTATAAAGCAGAATGACTTAAGTGTTAAGCTGAGATACAAACAATACTCTGGGAACAGAGAACCTGATTCTGTCATGGGAGGAGGAAAGAAGAATACACTAATTTGGATGACGTATAGGGCATTGGTAGCTGGAATATAAGTTTGGGGGCTTCATCACAGAGTTAAAGAGTGTAGAAGAGGTAACAGCTGAGTTAAAATACAAAGAATACAGAAAGAGGAAAACCAAGCACTGAGCCTTGGGGATTAATTCAGGTAGGTTTGAGGAGTGTTTTCCAGTCTTTTTAGGGCCATTGAAGGATCTCTATAGAACACTACTCCATGAAACATAATTTGTGATTCACTACCCAAGATATCAAGGAGTTGGGGAGGAGTGTAACACTGACGTCATGTAGCTCAGTAGTTTGAGTGCCTGCTTTCCATGTAAAAGGTCCCAGATTCAATCCCCAGCATCTACCAAGAAAAAAAAAAGAGGAATGGAGTTCTGATTTGATACATTTAATGCTATCAGAAGGCGGATAGTGGGCAAAGCTAAAAGAATTAAGTGATTAAAAGAGTGGCAAAGAGGGTTTTACATCCTGTCAGGCAGGGACTACTTCCCCTAACCAGTAGGAAGTAGCTACAGAAGAATGAACATCTTTCAGTTCCCCCTTAAGAATAAGGGTGTAAACTCTCTGAGGGGGGAGTTGAGACAGGTTAGGTATAGGGAATGAGGGAAGATGTCCTGTCACAGCTGGTATCCAGCAAAGAACATGGGGGTAAGACCTCACAGAGAAACCCCCTGA
>JAQZBX010058980.1:0-17625 GCA_029593785.1 Cabassous unicinctus | reverse complement strand
TCCACCTGGATCTCTGAATGTGACCTGATTTGAAAAGGGGTCTTTGCAGATGTAATAAAGTGAAACCTTTCAGGATGACTTTGTCCTGGATTTTCCAGGTGGGCCCTAATGTTGGCCGAGGGCTCTGGGTTCTTGACTTATGTCGCATAAAAGAATTTAAGGACACGTCATAGGGTAGGCAAGGGAGTAAAGAGTTTATTAAGAAACAAGAAAACGAGAAAAGTACACGGTCCGAAGTATGAACCATGGTTGTGCTGCAGAGTGAGATGCTGTGTGGGGCCCCAGGTCAGGCTTTTTCAGTGCTTCCTCCTCCCTCTTCAGAATGCTGGGGAGGCGCCCCAGCAGTGTGCTGTTCTGATTGGGTGCCCACCTGTCAGCTCTCAGGGGGCCAATGGCAAGGCCTTTTGAGGGTATCCAGGGCTCCCCTTGGCCCTGAACAGGATTCTCATTCCAAATAGGATTCTCCTGGCCGGGGTCTCGCGGGATCTTTCTGGCTTCATTCTTGGCGTTGGTCTTTCCCTCAAGGGGTTTCCAGGTGGGGTTTCATGGGCACGTGTCTCTCGGCCATGTTCTCTGCCAGGTCTCAGCTGTGACTCATTTTCCCTCTTCCTAAACTAAATCCAATGACAAGTGTCCTTACAGAGGCAGAAGAGGAAGATACTAGGGAAGAGGAGAAGGCCGTGTGAAGTCAGAGGCAGCGGCTGGAGAGAGGCAGCCACAAGCCAAGAACACCTGGAGCCAGCAGAAGCTGGATGGAGGGACAAGGAAAACATGCGCTTCATGTAAAATTTTAATATTTTGTGCAACCAGGAGTTTTTGGCATTATTGAATGAAACTATTATTTATCCTGATGCCTACATTTTTGGCACCCCTTGAATTTTGCTGAAGTCCCAGCCCTGACAGTTGAGTCCCATGTTGTCCTCATAGGAGGTGGACAAACCAAAGGTACAATGTTAGGTCATGGTCAGGGCCATGAGGAAAAATAAACCAGGAGGTGACCTTTGAGCAGGTGCCTAAGTGAGGGACCGTGGGAGCCATGAGCCCATGTAGGGGGAGAGCATTCAGGCAGCAGGAACAGCAAATGCAAAGGCACTGGGGCAGGAGCACGGAGAGCACAGGGAAACTTGGTGGGAGCTGCTGGCCTAATGGGACATGCTCTGATTCATATGGTAAAAGCATCCTGTAGAGTGAGGAAATTGGCCTTTGTCCCAGCTCCCTGCAGGGCAACCTCTGGAATTTTCCAAGGGATAAGAGTGTCTTTGTTATTCATAGTGGCCGGGGACCACACTAAGAGTTTATGCTAATGAGATGACTCCCAGTGGGGCGGGCCATGCCGGAAAGCCCAACCATCAGCCATGACCTATCAGCCCCACCTCTAGGTGGCGAGAGGCGGGGCAGGGGATTGAGTTCCACCAATCCACCCATCAACCCACCAACCTGGTGGCCAGCGATTCAGCCCATCAGGCCTCGCCGAGGAAACCCCAGTAGAAACTCTGCCGCTTCCCTATGGTGCCTGGAGAGGGCGGCATCCTGTCTCCAGGGCAGCTGCGCATTTGGGACCTTCCTGGGCTCTGCTTCTGGCTCCTTCCGCTTTGTATCCCTTCTGCTGTAATAAAACTGTAATCATAAGTATAGTGCTTGCCTGAGTTCTGTGAGTTGTTCTAGTCAATTATTGAACCTGAGGGGTTGTGGGAACCCCTAATCTGTGGCCAGTTGGTCAGAAGTGATGGCCCTGGGGACCCTAAAACTTGCAGCTGTTGTCTGAAATGAGGCCAGTCTCGCAGGGATTGGGCCATGAACTTGTGAACTTGGCCTAACTCCAGGTAGTTAGAGTCAGAATTGTACTGTAGTGGTGTCAGGTCATTGCACTTCCGCGGGCGCTGAGTAGAGATCAGAATGCAGGAGGGTGAGGGCGGAAGCTGAACTCAGACTGGGGACGGGCCAGAAATCCCTGGGAATGTGTCAAACACAGATGTGCCAGCACTGAATCTCCCTGTGTAGCACGGACATGAACCGTTTCCTTGTGCAAACTTGAGGAGGCTTCTTCTTGCAACCGAGGGGATCTCCTTAAAACCAATATGCACGATATGATCCCGCCTTAATAGAAAGTATTATATATAGATATATGTACAAGCTGTGTATAATTGTGTGTGTGTGTCTGCGAGCACAGGGAAAAGACAAAGTATTTACACCAAAATACTAACCACAGTGGTCTCTGCTTGGCAGGAACAGGCGATTTTTATTTCTTCTTTGTGTTTTTCTTTTTTTCCCAGGTTCCCTGTGATGATCATACATTGTTTTTGTAATCATACAAAAGCCCCGAGAATGCTATTTTTAAAGCTACAGGTAAACATTTAAAGCATTATAAAAAAAATAATGTGTACAAAAGGCATCTGGAATATTGTGAGAAGGTGATGGATTATGTGGATTATGGGTGAGTTCATTTTTCTCTCCTTTGTGAATTTTCTGAAATGCAGTTAATTTTTTTTTTTTTTTTTTCATAACAAATTGGTTCGTTTAACAATTGCACGCTCTGTCTTTGGACTTAGATGAGGTCAAGGACTCACTTCCCAGCCTGCCCTGAGAGAGCCCCTTCTTCTGACTCGCCCTGTTCCCTCTCCCCATGTCTACACTCCCCCACCTGGTGCAGAAAAGGACTGGGGGAGGCATAGAATGGGGATGTCAAATTTTTTTTTTTTTTAAGGAAAATAACCACTGTTGGTGAGAACGTGGAGAAACTGAGAACTTTGTGCATTGCTGGTGGGAATGTAAAGTGGTGCAGCCACTGTGGAAAACAGCTTAGTGTTTCCTCAAAAAGTTGAAGAATTACCATATGACCCGGCAATCCCACTCCTAGGTATATCCCAAAGGAACTGAAATCGGGCTCAAACCGATACTTGCACACCAATGTTCATAGCCGCATTATTATTATTTGCAATAGCCAAATGGTGGAAACAACGCAACTGTCCATTAACAGATAAATAGATAAATGAAATGTGATGCATACACGCAATGGAATATTACTCAGTTCATAAAAAGGAACGAAGTTCTGATCCATGCTGCAACATCATGTTGAGTAAAATAAGCCAGACACAAAAAGACAAATATTTTATGATTCTTCTTACATGAAATATCCAGAATAGGGCAAATTCATAGATACAGAAAGCAGATTAGAGGTTACCAGGGGCCAGGAGGAGAAGGGAATGGGGCATTATTGCTCAATGGGTACAGACTGTTTTTTGGGGGTGATAAAAAAGTTCCAGAAACAGTTGTGATGGTTGCTCAATACTGTGAATGTAATTAATGGCACTGAATAGTAAGTACACTTAAAAAATGCAACTTTCATGTTATATATAAATTTTTAACATGATGAAAAATAAAGAAACCCTGAATCTATTGACTCTTGCCACCTCTGCTGCTATCCCGCCGGTCCAAGCCACCATCCTCTCTCACCTGGACTGATGTTTGGCACCTGGCGGTCTCCCTACTGCCACATTGTCCCCTTACCTACAGCAACCATGCACACAACCCTCAAACAATCCTTTTAAAGGCTAAGTCAGTGTTACCCCTCCTCTCAAAAGTCTCCTAAACCCACGCATCGTGTACACAGGTGTGGAAGTGCAGTGATGGTGCCAGGAGGCCCTCTCAGCGTGCAGGGCATGCAGAGGCCTGGGGGAAGGGGTGCCACCTCAATAGTGGGGATGCCGGGGAAAGAGGTGGCTCCGGGAAGGTGGTGAGTGAGCAAACACCAGAAGCCGGAGAAAGTCAAATCTGTGCTGTAGAATGACAAACAGTTTGGATTTGCCAGGTAAGACCAGGATAGTCTGTCGGTGCCAGATTGTGGGGCTGCCAATGGCTGAGGAACTCAGACTATTTTTGTGAGGTAAGCTGGAGCCACAGGAGATTCTCAAACGGGAATGGGGCCACTTTGTCCCTCCCAGCCTGAACAGTCAGATATTGGTGGGGGTGGGGAAGGTGGGGTCGATAGGACTTGCTGGCTGGTTGCTCCTTGAGGTTGGAACTGACAGGAAGTTCTCTGGAGAGGGGGTCTCTGCCCTTTGCTGGGAAATACTGAAACTGACCCTGGTGCTCGTGCAGTCACAGAAGCCATGTTCTGCACCACATGACCTGTCATTTTGGCCATGGCTGATTGGACGACAGGTGGGCACCTGACCCAAGGCAGCCAATGGCCTTGAGCAAGAACTTTGTCCTGCCACAGAAATGGAGAAAGATGGGACCAAGCAGCATCTCTCTGCTGGAGAGGCTTGTGAGCTGGGTTTCAGTAGTGGGAGGGAGTGCGGAGGCCGAGAGGCAGAGTCCAGAGATGATTGTGCCTGGCCCCACGCCCTCGCAGCCCACCATCCAGTTCCCAAACCACGCTACAGGCTCCTGGGCAGCCACCGAGCTCCCTCCTAACAGGGAGCGGGCCATGGGTTTTTCTGTGATTCCCAGAGGACTGATTCCCTCATTCCCATGCCTGTCCTCACCCGTACAGACCCCCTCACTTTGGGAGCCTCTGTTCCTGCCACCAAAAGTTCCCGACCTGGTGACTCCAACACTAAGGAGCTGCCAAAGTCTGAACTCCAACCTGGTGTGATCAGTATTTTACCAAAGGGGTCAAATAAACAACTGCGAAACCCGTTACCCTTCCTGGTGCAAAAGGGGGAAATTTCTGAGGTCAAAACGAATGTTTTGAGGTGGGGTCCCCCAAACAGGATGCACTAGGACAGGATGGGAGTAGAGTGAGACGAAGGAGACACTTGTCTGGGGTGCAAAATTTAAGGGGGCAGGGAAGCGGATGTGACTCATGCAGTTGGGTGCCTGCCTACCACATGGGAGGTCCCGGGTTCAGTTCCCGGTGCCTCCTAAAGAAAACAAGCAAGACAGCGAGCTGATGTGACGGGCTGGTGTGGCAAGCTGATGCAAAAGATGACACAACAAAGAGACACAAGGAGGAAAACACAATGAGAGATACAACAAGCAGGGAATGGAGGTGGCTCAAGCGATTAAGCGCCTCCTTCCCCCATGGGAGGTCTCTGGTTTGGTTCCTGGTGCCTCCTGAAAAAAAAAAGAAGACAAGCACACAATGAACAGACACAGAGAACAGATAGTGAATGCGAACAACGAGGGGGGAAGAAATAAAATAAAAATTTAAGGGGGCACTAAAAAAACTCGGTAATCCAGATATGTAAAATCTAAGCACAATATTTTAAAAAATTGATCTTAAACAAACAAAAAATCCATGATGAACGAAAGACCAAATTTTAAGCAAAGACAGGCTGCTGTTGTTTGTTTTAATGACCCTCCGTGGCTGTCGTGCCCTCTACCAGGTAGTTAATGAGGGTTGACAATGACGGGCAATTCAGGTCTTTAGATATAATCTTTAAAAGCTTTATGTTAGAGCTTTTATTGACTTTTCCCACTTGGTTCAAAATATGGGAGGCTATTTCTGTGTGTCTAGGTGTGGCAGTTTGAGATTATTTATGAATTCCAAAAAGAGAGGTTATGTTTATAAACTGGTCTGTTCCTCTGGGTGCGATACACTTTGATTGTATTAGATTTAGCTGAGATGCCTTTGTTAAATTATGTTAACATTAGGGCTTTGATTTGACTCAGTTTGAGTTCCCACCCCCTTTGTGGACTATATAATTGGACACTCACTCAAGGAGAACACAGAAGTAGATACAAAGGAGAACACAGAGAAAGACAGACAGCTCCACAGACACGGCAGAGGCCCCAGGAAGAGAGATGACCCATTTGCCTGACAGTTTGCAGCTGACCTTGTGAAGAGACCAGAGCAGCTGAGCCCTATGCCAGCCTACAGCTGAGACTGGAAGAAGCTGGGCCCATGGAGCCTTAAGAGAGAGGAAGGCTGAACCCTCGCCATCTTGCTTTAACACGTGGCAACAGACTTTGGGTGAGAAAAGTAACCTTGAGTTGGACTCTTTAGGGCCTTGTGACTGTAAGCTTCTATCCCCAATAAATACCCTTTATAAAAGCCAGCAGAGGTCTGGTCCTTTGCATCAGCACCTCTTTGGCTGACTAATACACTAGGGATACACATTTTCATTGCACAGCCTCCAGGATGGTTCTGAGTGGTGGCTGCCCTGATGTGGCCTGAGACAAAATCTTCTGGAACAAAAGCTTCATGGAAATAGGAATGTTGGATGGACAAGCCCTGTAGGATTCACAGCTAGGATTCACTAGCTGGTTTCAAACTGTACATCGAAGAGCTTCAAGGCAAGGGTGGGGGCAACTGCAGAAGCCGTGGACCATGCTGCTGCTGAAGTCAGAGCGGGCGCTCAAGGTGGCAGGGAGACGTGGGGAAAACTGAGATGAGGGATGGGAACCACGAAGAGAGGTCTGCTGCAAACTTAGCCTGGAAGTGGTTGTCAGGGAACAGCGCGAGAATGGGGGGACTGCAAGGTGCCCCCCTTAAAGGAGGAGGAAGTTGGGGCCCTCCGAGGTCATCAGATGGGAAGGAAGGTAGGAAGACGGTGGCACAGCAGCTCCCCGGCTGCAGCACAGGCTCGGGCGAGGCTCCTTCCGCCGCCAGCAGGGGTCGCTGTGGGGCCGCCGCCAGGACCGCTTTGTCGGAAGGAAGGCGCCGCAGCCTCCCCGCACCCTCATCCTGACACCCCATCACTCACAGCCCGAGCACGCCAGGGGGAGCTGACCCAGTTGCTCAGCCCTTCGTAGAGAAGGCGCCCTCCGAGAGGAGGTAGAGCACAGAACAAAACTGCAGGCATGGCTCCCCCGCCCCCAGCGTCCTCCCTCCGCCCCCCCCCCCATTCTGTCCAGCATCCCCTCTGGCCGGACCCTGTTTCCCCTGCTCCAAGCAGCAGCCCGGGCCCTGGTCTGGGTGAGCTGCCAGTGGGGGAACCTCTCTCAAGGCCCACGTTCCAGAATGACCCCAGTTTTGACTGGTTCAGAAGGCCCTTCATCTTCTCAGGCCGACTGAAGTGAAATGCGGGAGGCGCGTGGGGGGCTTTTCTTCCCCTACTACCCCCCACCTCTGGACCTCACACAGCCTTCTCCCCCCAGGTCCTGCTCCCCACGGGCCCCACGGGCCTTGCCAGCTCTGGCTCTGGCTGGGCCTGACTTCCCGGGGCCCGCGAGGCCCAGGACGGTTCTCGGTCGTTTCTGCCTCCCTTTCCTTTGCCCACTGCCTCCTGAGACTGCCCTTGCTCACTCACCCACCTTCTCCTTCCATCTCTGCTCCTTCTCTTCAGGCTCCCTGTTCTTGGCTGGATCCGCCCTCCCTCCTTCCATCTGCCGCTTCCGGATGGCCTAGCACGCACTCTGTCCTTGGCCCTGTGTATCTTCCTCCAGGTACTTGCCTCGCAAGGCAGGTCTTGTGTTCACTCCTATTTTAAGTCAGAGGTGACGGGGGGCTCAGAGAGGGCTAGTGACTCGTCCAAGGTCACACAGCCTCCAAGAGACTGAGGCTAACTCTGGAGCCCGGTGCACCAGCTTTCGGCTGCTGCCTCCTAGGAAAGGCCTTACCCATGCTGACCTCTCTGCTCTGCTTTCTGCTTCCCACTCACAAGCTCACACTTGGCCCTGGGTCCTTGGCTGGCTTTCTAAGAGCTGAATTTATTTATTCTTTGGATATCTGTAGAGCACCTCGCTGTGCCAGGCCCGGGAGATGAAGGCACAGCCTGCATTCGAGGAGCTGATGGTCTGGAGACAGGACTTTCCCTGCGTGGCAGCTGAATCTTCCCAGGCCGCTCCCAAGGGGCAGGGACTGTTTCCTGCTTCGCCTGCAGCCCCCCCAGGGGCGGTGACCTCACGGTCCCTCCTCCGGGAGTTGATGCTGCTGCTTGTTGCCGTCATGGGGTGGGGGCTGGGCAGGCCTGGCCAGTCAGGCCATGATGTAGAGGATGGAGGCTTGGGAAGGGACCTGGGAGCTTGAGAAATCAGAGAAGACAGGAAGGGCTTATGGCTGATAAGAGCCAGCTTCCTCCCCCAAATCCTAGGGGCTGATCTGCCCCGTGGGGCTCGCGCCGCCGCAGGGCCAGGACCCGGCTCTCCACGTGCTCCAGGCTAGAAGGCTGAGTGAGGCCCCGTCCTAGGCTGACCACTAGAGCCCTTGGGCCAACAGGACCCTCTTTCCCAAAGACTTCTCCTGACTCCTTCCTCGTTTATCCTCTCCTCGCCAGGGAAGGGGTTTCCAGAACTAAAGGTTTTTTTAAAAAGCCCCTTGAGTTTTTAACAAGCACAACCCCGCCCCCCCCAGCTCTTCCCCCGCAAAAAAAACCCAGCTTCTAGCCTCTGGGCCTGCGTTTCCGATTAAACAGGGGAGAGCCTGTGACCAGCCATGCTGAGACGCAGGTGAGGGGGCGCCCCGGGTGGAGACCTATCCAAAAAAAAGGCCAGAGTCCAGCACTAAGGCGGGGAGGCAGAGGCCAGGGGCCAGTGGCAGGAAATGGCCGCACGACGTGCACGGAAAGGATACAGGAAGAACAGGTCTGTTTAATGACAGCCGGGTCTGGTTACAAACGTCAGAAACTACAAAAGGAGGACAGGCAGTTACACAGATGGTAGCGTGAGGAGGGGGTGGGGGGCACAAACACAGTGGCCACAGCAGCAACACACCCTCGGGGACGACGTATGTGATCAAGGGGCACACAAGGGGAGCCCAGCGAGGCTGACCCAGATGGATGGACAGGACAGACTGCCAGCCAGGAGGAGAGGGTGGAAGGCAGGGCCCCCAGCCCCCCGAGCCCCAGGGGCAGATGGAAGCTTCTGGTCCTGTCGTTCCGCTGCTGGGCAGGCCGGAGCCCGCCCCCCACCCCCGGGCTGGCTTTGTGGCAAGGGCAGGTGGCGATGGCGTTTGAGGCTTCCTTCCACAGCCCCTGCCCCAGCTCAGTCCTCTTGCCCAGAACCCTCCATCCGCTCTCGCCCATCCTCGGGCTTCTGAGCCACAAGAAGCAAAACTGCTACCCCAAGTTCAGTGAGTCAAACCCTTTTTGCCTGAAAGTGGAAAGCAGGAACATGGGGATTTGGGGTCAGAGTGAACTGGCTGGGCTTTGCCGGCAAGTTGGTCCCCCCAACCCTCCCCATCCAAGTGCAGATCCCTTCTGTGCTGACGTGGGACCCCCACCTCTGTCAGGACACTCTATCCTCTGCCCAGAAGCATGACTGGGCCCCCTCCCTACCCCTCACACAGACAGGCAGAACCGAAGCTTCACATGCCTCTGGGCCCTGCAGACAAACGTTATAGATATGTACGAGTGTGTGTGTGTATATATATATATATATATTTATATATAGGCTATATATAGAATATATCTGTATATACGGTAGAGGTGTGTGCATGATACTCTAATAGGTGACGCTGAGACCTGCATGCTGGCCGGGCAGATAGAAACGGGGCTGCTTTATTCCTGGAGTGACTCAGAGACTGTCCCCGCTTGCCGCCAGCCGCTCAGCTCGGTCTCCCTCTAACAGTGAGTAGAAAAGCTAAGAAGAGCTGGCCCAGCCTTGCAAGGCGGAGGGCCCACCCCACAGGCCAGCCCACCCAGCCGGGGTCAGCCTCCAGGCAGCCAGCCACCTCCTGGCAGCTCCGGGGGACCATGGCCGTGGCGGAGCCTCCTTCCGGGAAGACGGGTCAGGGATTCCTCCAGCGTGCTTGGCACCCAGAAATGGAAAGTCGAGGAGGGTCCTCAGAGCTCGGCCTTCTGCTCAAGGTGCTGCCAGGGAGGGGGAGAGGAGGGAGGGGGCGTCCTATGGCCCTGAAGAGGGCAGCGTGGCCGGTGGGCTGTGGGCAAGACAGGAGACGGAGGGAACAGGTTACAAGGGAATGAGGCCAGGGGACCTGGGGAGCAGGGGACGGGGATTGGGGGGTGGCAAGGTGGGGTCTTCTCTACCCGGGACCCAGCATGGTGCAGTCAACAGCACACCTCTCTCCCAGACCCAAGTTCTGGTCCCCCTTCTGCTGCGAACCTACTGTGTGACCTCAGGCAAGTCAGTTGACCCACCTGAGCCCCCAAAACTTTTTTTCTAAAATGTGACTGTCTGCCTTGCTGATGCCCATGAGATTCAAGTGACATCAACTGTCAAGTGTTTCACAAATGGCAAAGCATCTCTCTCTACTGATTCTGGAACGTGGTGTGGGCTCCTCGGGCCACCCATCTGCACACATCACCACATCCCTCCCCGCCCTCCCCCCAACTCCCGACCCCTCCACCCACACAGATGCACACACACCCTGAAGAGAGAGTTCGGTCGACAGTGGCATCTGGCCCACCACTGCTCCCATCCTGATAAGAGAAGCTGGACAGGGGCCTTCTAGAACCCTGTTCTTTAACTGTCCCACAACGGGAGCCCATTTGGACCCTGGCCATAGGCTGGGCCTGGGTCCCCAGGGAGACATGCCTTCTGAGGGCCCCACCCGTGCCCTCAGGACACCAGAAGGAGGAGCAGAGCTGTGAGGGGATGAGGGGGCACCCTGTGACCATGGGGCTGGAAGGGATAACCCAAGCATGGGTGCAGCTCTGGGAGCAGGGGCCCCAGCCAAGCCCCACCCTCGGCCCATCTCCCTTCCATCCGGAAGAAGCAGAAACAAGGGCGGACAAGGTTTCGGCGGTTTCCTGATGTTTGGGGTTTGGCGAGATCTAAGCCCCTGGGGTCCAGCTGGGGCAAGGGAGGGGAGGGGACGGGGTGTCGAGTCGGGAAACATCATCCATGTGTTTCTGATTCACTGGGGTTTGCGCCTGGCCAGCTCTTTCTGTGGTGTCCAAACTAGCTCCCTAGGCCCCCGTACAAAAAGCCTTTTTCTCTACAAGCAGGAAGTCCTGTCTCCTGGCTGTAAACAGACTTGTCTCTGGTGGCAGAGCATTCCCTGGGGAGGCAGAGGGAGGGCAAGCCCCCTCCCCTCCCGGTGACCCCCCCTTGGCCCCTCTGGCTGATGCCTTCAGCTCACCAGACGCTGCTAGGGTCCCCCCCCACCGGGCAGGTAGAACCCGCCTGCTTCCCATCCGCTCTGGGGGCTGGGGCAGGCCCGGGCCCAGCTGTGCGCATCTGGAGCGGGCCTCCCTGCGGAGGAGAGGTCCCCTGCTCGCCTGCGGTGGCGCTGGCGGAGGGGCAGGGAGCAGGAGCCAGCTCAGCCCCCAGGGTCAGCAGCAGGAAGGTCGAGGGGGTCTGGCCGCCCTAAGGCCTCCCTTGGGGGACTTCCTCCGCAGAGAGGGGCTGCGAGGCCTGCGAGCAGGAGGTCCCGCAGGCTCTGTGGGCCAGCGCGGAGCCAGGGGAGGAGACGCTGCCTTTTCCATGGGAAACTGCTGGGAATGTTTCTCCACCACGCGTGTCCCGAGCTGCTGGCTGACCCCTGGTTCCCATTCCCGCCTCCGCTCCTCTCTGCCTTCCGTCTCCAGCCCCGCCTTCGGCTTCCAGAACCAGCCACCCCTCGGGGCCTGGGGAGGCCGGAGTGTTTCCAGCCGCCACCACGGGGCTAGCCTGCCCCTTGTGCTCCGTGTCAGCTGCAGCCCCTGAGCCGGCCACCCGCCTCGATCCCGGCTCCCGGGTCCTCATGGGCCCCAGAACTGGCTGCACAGCCTCCAGGGCCAGCCCAGAAGTCCACATGCCCTTGCCGGCGTGCGTGCCAGCAGGCGACCCCCCACATGAGCTGGGACATGTGCACAAATGTGTGCGGCGCTCTTGGGTCCTCGTGACTTTCCTGGCTCGGCCTCTGTGGAGGCAGAAGGCTCTGCGGCGCACTGGCCAGCATCAGAGGCAGACACGGCCCCATGTGAGTGATACCCAGGGAGGAGGTGGCCAGAGCTGGTCTGGGCTGACTCTGAGCTCAGCAGTCGTTGGCACCCCTGCTGGGGGTGGACAGCAGCGGCCTTGGGGTGCTGCAGGGAAGGGGACACCCTGAGGAGGCTCTGCGCAGCTTGGGGTCAGCCCTGAACCTGAACTGGGTCTGAACTCAGAGGGAAGCGCTCTTGCAGGCCCTGTCCTATCTCGCCTGTGCTTCAACGCAGGGACCCCAGATCCTGCCTCCCCGAAGCATTCCTGGCCCAGCCAGGGTGCGGTGGAAGCCCCAGGGGACAGGAGAGGATGCAGCGAGGGGCTGGCCCGCCCCCCCACCCGCCTCCTCACATGACGGTGGTGGGGACCTGCTGCACCCAGCCCACTTCCTTGTAGGCAGCGGTCACGTGGCTGTAGAGGAGGCTACGCAGCTTGGACCAGGCTCTCTGCGTCTCCGGTGGGAAGTCATTGGCAAATTCCTCGGCCACCACCTCCAGGATGACCCCAGAGAGGATCTGGGGGGCAGAGGGAGGAAGGCGGAGTAAATGCCTGGGTACCCCGCCACCCGCAGCCCCCAGGGCCCCTACCACCCCACCTAGCCTGCAACTGGCCCAGGGAGTCTTGCGGGGACAGGCTGGTGGCTTCAGCAACCTGACACACTTGAGACCAGGGCTGCCTGGGCACCAGCCCCCCCAAACTGTGGCCGGGTTGCCGCTCCGCGGGAAGAGGCTGGGCGGCCTGGGGTCCCCTCTGCTGCCCGGGGGAGCCCTCCCAGAGCCTGCAGGCTGCTGTGGCGAGTGGCCCCCACGGCCGCCGCCCAGGGGCGCACCTTGAAGTAAACAGGTTCCACCTCATGCTTGAGGGCGTGGGCTCTGCCCACGAGGGCAAGCACAGAGGACACCTTGTCGGGGTCGTGCAGGTTCTCCACGACAGTGTTGAGGGCCCCCATGACACGGCAGGCGTGCTTCCGCAGCTGCGGGCTCCGCTCCATTTCCAGGGGCTCCTCCATGTGCTTGAACTGGCTGAAGTACTGCTTGGCCGACGGGAAGTTCACAAAGAACCTGGCCAGAGGGAGAGGGGCGGGCGCTGAAGCAGGGTCTGCCTTGGGCCCCACCCTCAGAGGCCCGGAAGTGGCCAGGATGTGGGGGGTGGGGGAGGGACAGGGGCTGGAGAGGCAGGAGTCACCCCCACCCCAATAATTGCCTTCACCACCATATGGTCAGAGCTTTGGATCTGCAGTCACCGGCTGGAGTGACCTGGGCAAATTAACCTTCCAGAGCCTCAGTTTCCTCATCCATAAAATGGGCGTTGTTGCTCCTATCTTAGAGCTTGTGGTGAGGGTTAAATGAGAACCGCATGCAAAGTCCTTAGCAAGGCTCCAGTCTGGGGCGGGGTTATTATGATAAAGTCAGAACCCTCTCTAAGAGCAAAGGAAGGCCCCAGTAACTTGGGTGAAGGTCACTCGGCCAGTGAGGGCTAGAAAAGCGCGTTTTCTCTCCACCACCCTGCTTCCCTCCTCAGCCTGCAGTCAGTGTTGACTGGTTGACTTAAAGACCACCATTGATTTTTACCTGCCTTGCCTGGTTCTCTGATTATTCCGTGTCTTTGAGTTCCTACCTCTCCAACAAGATAGTGAACTTCCTGGAGCAGATACCAAGTCTCCCTACCTCTAGCCTCTCCCAACTCCAGTTTATCTCAAATCATCCCTAAAATACAAGATCAGGTCACTCTCATGCTCAAAAACATTTGATGGCTCCCCAGTGTCAAGCAGACACAGTTGAGTCTCCTTAACCTGAAATTCCAGGCTTCTTACAAACTGTCCCACACCTACTTTTCCAACAGGTGCCACACTCCTGTCACTGTTAGTAAAACGTTCCTCGTGTGCCAGCCTGCCTTTCTGAACTGTGGAATGCTGTCAGACTCCCTTCTCCCGGAGGGCCCGGCTGGCCTAGGCCTGCTGCTTTCCCCTCAAGCCCCCCAGTGCCACTTAGGAGCCCTCCCTCCCACCTTCGACGGCTGTTTCTCTGTTGGTCTGGTGCCCACGCCCCACTGTGACCCGCCGCCTGGCCCAGGGCCCTGCAGACCGCAGGATGACGTGGATGACATTTGCACCCTTCTCTCAACTGGGACTGGGCATCCTGGGAAGCACACGTGGGGACTTGATGGGAACTTACGTAACTTCACTGAATCCTCGGAAAATATATGGAGTGTCCCAGACCTGTATTGTTTTGTTTCGTTTGTTTTTTGTTTTTCCCAGGGTGTTTCACACCTTTGGAGTGTCCCCCTTTATGAGCAGAGGGAGTCGATAATTTACCAAACCAGCCCTTTGTTTAGGGGCCAACTCACAGACCTGAGAGTGGAAGAGATGCACAGAGAGCCTCTGGCCTAAGCCACCCTGTCAGGACACGAAGCTGCTACAGGCGGGGGAGGTCTGACAGTGACCGGGACACAGTCCAAGTGTGACCAAGTATGACCTTGGGCAAAGCTCTTTACAGCCTCCCCATCTGCAAAAGAAAGAGAAGAGTCCCTCCTGCTCGCACTTCACGATACATCAGTGAGGACTAATGAGGCAATGAGTCTGAAAATACGTTGCATTTTTCTGCACAAGCATTGCAATGAAGGACAAATGTGAAAAACCCTATCTGCTCTTAAACAAGGACTTCAGACTTCGGGGGTTTTACATTTGCTATAAAAACGATGGTGCGTTAAAATTTATAAAGCGTCTCCACGTGTTATTTCATTAAGTCGCTACAGTTAAGCAGGTATCACGTCCCTTCTACTGGTGAGGAAATAATAGGGAACATTCTTTGCACATTTACTGTCTGACCTCATTACTCCCATTACTCCTTGTAATTAGCTTCTGAGGCCGGCACTGTTTTTATGCCCACTTTATGGATTAGGAAATTGAAGCTCAAGGTTGACCAAGGAAGTCGATGGCAGGAAGGAGCCCCGGCAGCCCCTGCTTTGACAGCTTCCCCTTACTGCCATGGGACACTGCTGCACCAGGGTTCATGGCCCAGCACCCAGGCAGGCCTCCTGCCCCCATACCCAGAGCGGGTACCTGGCCTCCACGAATGACAGGCCCCGGGAGCCCCGGCCCAGGGCTCCTCTTCTGGGCCAGGTGTCGGGGGGGGGGGGCCATGCGCTCTGCTCTCCTTCACTCTGGCTTCTCTCCCCAGCGCCTCCGGGTTTACTCCTGAGCCCGCCCCCACCCCTCCAGTCCAGGCTGTGCCGTGTGTAGGGGAGAAGCCTCAGCAGCCAGCCGTGGGGGGTTTCTCAGCACCCAGAGGCATCTGGGCTTCCAAGAGAGCCTGAAATCGGCTTGTCTGAGTGTGAGGCGGAAGGTGCCAGCGCTGCAGCTGGGAGGGGGCATGTTCGTAATGCACGGGTGCTCCCTCACGTTCTCCCTGCACAGAGTGGAGGTGCGGGGTCTGGCCTGGACCACAGGCAACTCCTCCACCACCCCCGTCGGGGCTGCTAACCCCTGGAGGGTGGGCCGTGGAGGAGCCGTGACTTCCCTTTGCCCTGCAGGCTGCTAAGGGCTGAGGTCAACGCGACAGGGAGGAGGGAGGGATGGCCAGAGGCTCGTGTCTCAGGCCACGGATTCGTGTGTTGTGTGGCAAGACTGGTGGCACGGGATCTGCACAGGGGCCTTTGGGAGACCCCTTAACACCGCCTGGACAGACCCAGGAGGGGGCAGAAGGAAAGGAGAGCCGGTGGGACCTGGGACTGGCGGGAGGAGCCAAGACAGCGCGGGGCCAAGTTCTCCAATCACGAGCGGAGGGGTCCGGGGAGGCAGGGTGGGGGGGTGGTTCTCAGCGTGTAATAACTTAAGACCCCCCCATCTCAGGCCTTCCCGGCTGAGTGTGGGCCTCTCTCTGAGCACACTGGCAGACACCTCCCCCAGCCCAGGCCCAGCCCCCCTCTCTAAGTCAGGAGTGGGGAACTAGAAGGTGAGGGGTGAGAGAAAGACAATCTTGCCAAGAGCGCCAACTCTCCAGGAAAAGCCCTGCTCTGGGGGTTGAAGTCCCTTCCTCTGCTCCCCTCATGCCACGCTCGCCCATTCCTGGGCAGGCTCCGTGGAGCCCCCGGAGATGGGTCCTGGACACGTTGCTACACTGGCAAGTGGCAGGGGTGGGGACAGATGCTCTCTGAGGTCCCTCCGGCCCGTTGGTTCTGTGGGCCCTGCCTCATTTCCTCCCCTGGATGCCCGGTGGGCCCTTGAGTGCTGGCACATGCCCCCGGGGGCAGCCCTCGGAGCACGCAGTCTGGCGCATCTGCGGCGCACTACCCGCTGCGTGCTGTGTGGGTGCTGGCACGCGCGGCTCTGCCTCTCTGAGTGTTGGAAGGCTTCGGGATCCGAATCCCCCTCCTACCCTCCCCAACTCCCGGCTGCGTTTCTGGGAGTACAGCGTGAGCTGCCGAAATAGCTGCCCCTTCCTTAGGAACCCTCCTCGAACTCCTTGGGAAGTGCTTCTTGCTCTCTTTCCTCTAAAATCTGCTTCTAAGTTGGAATCAGGGCAGAGCAGTCTGGAGCTGGGTGAGTCCCAGGCTTGGGGGAGGCAGAAGGGAGAGAGCGTGGTGGGGGAGGGGACAAAGAGGCGCCATGGACTGGCCAGGATGGGGAAACAGGCATGCCTAAGAGCTGTCCTCTCCTTAAACGAGGTGTCACCCCTTTCTTTACAGCCTCCCCAGCCAAGGTCAGGGGCTCGAAGGCAGGCAAGGGTCCAGGCCTCTCTGCCTTCACCCCCAGGGACCAGCACATGTGGGAACAGGACAAGGATGTGTAGCTATAGTCAGTTACTCTCTGTGGGGCTTGGTGACGTTAACTCTAGGAAGGGTGTGTGCACCAGTGTGAAAGTGTGTGAGCCTCGGTGCCACTCTGTTTGCAGGTCCCGGGGGAGTGACCCGAGCCCAAGACACAGCATTTCCCACCTAGGTGAGGTGTTTCCAGGTGGGGCCCTGTTTCCCCAAGAAGCATCTCCCTTGCCCTCCAGCAAACTCAGCAGGGACTGGCCCCTGGGGACTGGGAGCTTCTCCACGCCCCTGGGCCAGCTCTGGGAGCTCCTGGTGGGCCCACTCCCTTCAGGCAGGAAGGGGACAGCCAGGAAAGCTGGCCCTCAGCGGTATCCTCCTGCTGACCTCTGTTTCCTGGATCTCTGTCGGCCCTGAGGCTTTGGAGAGGGAAAGGGGCTGAACTAGAGAGAGGGGATGCCCCTCTCTGTGGCCCTCCTTGGCTGAGCCTCAGTTTTTCCATCTCTAAAATGGGGAGTTGGTGCTGGAAGAGATGGTCAAATGTGTGTCCATAACAGCTTGGCGGGGCGCTGGCTGAGTGTCGGGGGGAGAGGAGTCGCGGGCCAGGACCCCATCGGCTGGCTGAGTTCTGAGGCCAGGAAAAGAAGGGGGCCGGGGTGCCCGCCCTCTGCGGCCGGTCCCGGTTCCCGGTGAGCTCCGCGCCTCGGGACCGGGAAGGTCTCAGCCAGGGCTTCGCAGCCCCCCGTCTCCGGCGCAGCGAGCCGCCCGCACCCCGGCCGGCCCTGGCCCGGCCCCAGTCGGAGCTGGAGAGGTGGCGCCGGAGCTCGGACCCGGGCCGAGCCCGCCCCTGCCCGGAGCGGCGGGCGCCCTCCCTCCCCGGGGCCCGGCCGGGCCGGGGCGACACCTACCTCACCAGGATGGCCACCCCCACGTCCTCGCAGTTGGCATAGAGCCGGGCCCACGTCGCCTGCACCGCCTTCCTCTCCGCCTCGGACAGCTCCTCGCTGCGCTCCCTGCGCTCAATCTCCATCTCGCCCGGCACTTTCTCCATGAGCAGCTCGCAGCGCGGCCCGGCTCGGCTCGGCGGCGGCGGGGCGCGGGGCGCGGGGAGCCGGGGCC
>JAQZBX010058979.1:0-17633 GCA_029593785.1 Cabassous unicinctus | reverse complement strand
TTACAATGCAAGCATTACAAAAGATTAATAATATGCCTACATAGGAATAATAATAAACGTTTTTCCATGGAATGAAGCATAAGAGCAAAGCAAGAAAAACTATAAACTGGAAAAACAAATGCAATTTATATAATTTAAAAGGGGATAATATCCCTAATATATATTACACTCAAAAATTTAGGGGGAAAGACCCATAATCCAAGAGAAAAATGGGAAAAATGACACAAACAATGCAATTTTCTAGGGAAAAAAATGTTTTTAAAATAAAGGAAACAAGTCCAATTTCTTAAAATAAGAAAATGCAAATTTAAAAAAGCAATAAGACTATTTCTTAAATATAGATTGGCAAAATTCAAAAGTTTAATAACAGAGTTGAAAGTTGAAATGAGTCATTTTATGAATAAGGCAAAATGCTTTTGGAATTGCAAAATGTTTTAGATATAATGTCCTAAGGTATGATATATCTACCAAATGAGTACCACAAAACCGTAAAAAGTTTTTGAGGGAGATTTTTATGAATTAGTATGGAGTAACATCTAGATTTATACTTGAAAGGGGAAAATGTCACAAAAGCAAATTTCAAATGTTACATTTTATATAAACTCTAAGGGGAAATGGAAACTTGCAGTGGAGAGATGATACATATGTATTCTTACCATCAAATTCTATAGATTTGTCTTTGAAGCAATTTACTAGAATGAACTTCTCAACTTCCTAAAATATGAGGGCAAGTATTTCTGAGACAAATTTTTGTTTGTTTGTTTTCAAGAATTTTTTTTTATTTTTAAAGAAGCTTTAGATTACATAAATGTTACATAAAAAATATGAGATTCCCATATGCCCCACTCCCTCCTCCTCCCACACTTTCCCACATTAACAACATCCTTAATTAGTGTGGTACATTTGTTACAATTGATGAACACATATTGAAGCATTGCTGCTAATCATAGACTACAGTTTACATTATAGTTTACACTTTGTCCCACACAATTTTGTAAGTTATGACAAAATATACAATGCCCTGTATTCGTCACTGCAACGTCATTCAGGACAAACCCAATGAATCAAAAATTCCTTCCATGTTATACCTATTCTTCCCTCTCTCATCCTTCAGAAACCTCTGGTAACCACTGCCTTTACATCAATGATAAAAGTTCCTTCATTGCTAGAATAATAAGAAGTCTATTTTAGCCCATTGTTCACTCCCCAATCTTGAGGATTTGGGGATGGTGACTTTCAAACAATAGCAATAGTTAAATGATGCTCATTTTCTTTGCTTTTGGTAAAAGAAGTCATTTTCTGTCAAAACTTTTTAACAATGTACTACAGATTGGAAAAGGTCAAGGGAAGCTGGCAGAAAAAGAAAATAACTCCATATGGTGTTTATAACTTTATTATGCCAAATGTTTTGCATTTCTTCCATTTGTAAATAATTAGCTTTGCAAGACATTAAATAATTTTTTAAACAAACCAAGTAACTTGAATTAAACTGATTTCTCATTTTTTCATTCTTTTTATTTTACTTCTTTTATTTTGCCATTAATTTTTAGCATCCTTAGTTCAATGGTTAATTTATTTATATTAGTCTCCTTAGTATAATAATGAAAGCATTTAGGGCTATAAATTTTCCTTTATTTTCAGCACTGACCATATCAGATACATTTTGTATGCATAATGTCTTTTAAAAGTCAATATTGCAGCTTGGATAACTTGTTAGAAAAGGTAGCTGTCTAGGAGAGAATTTTGCTTAGTATTTAATTTCAAATATTTAATTTTTATGTGTTTTCTTAATTTCAAATTGTTCTTCATTGTGGTTTTGCTTCTATAACATGTAACGTTTTATAAATGGCCAATTAGATCACATTTGCTTTTCTCTATATTCCATAACCAGAGGACAAACTAGATGAATTTTATTTGTATTGTACAAAAGTTTTCTGTACATATATATGCAATAACATTATTAAATAACATTATTAAATATATGATTTAGATGCTCTAGATCCTTTATTATTGTTTCCCAGAAATAATGAGTATTAATGCTGTCCTAAAGAGTCCCAATACAGGTTGCATTTTTCCTCATTTTTACCTTCATTTTTTGACTGTTATGATTCATATATTTAATATAAAATTTAATGAATGCATTAATTGTTTTAGTGGTCACTTTTTTTTCATTTTCTCTGTGTACATATTTAAACCTCCTTTATTAGTAGTAGAAATGTTTTTTTTTTTCTTTCTGTTTATATGAGGTAATAATTTTCTCCCCTTGTCCTTGCTAGCAGAGACGTAACCTACCATCAGATATTCAAAGGCAATTTATCTTACTTGGACAGCCAAGGTGATTTACTGCAGCCTATTACTGGAACAAGGGGAAAAAAAGAAAAGTAAAAAGAACATTAATCTCCAGCTAGAATATCTGTCTTCATACGTCAAACTACTACAAATATGTCTACTTCCCATCTAGGAGCAAATCCTGATATCACAAATATGAAGATTGAGAGAAATAAAGATGGCTCAAAACCCAACTCAGTGGACTTCTTTAATCTGCTGGGTTTTTTTAAATAAAGGAGTAGTATATAGGAATTTGGGAAAAATATATCTAGTTTAATAATAATATCCGTAGGATATTTTTTTAAAAGTACAACATAATGTGACCAAAAGAGAATGAATATCACTACTATTCTGAGCATTCAAAGACACTGTGTAAATTTACATTTCAAAGAGCATTATATACTAGGCAATTCATTTTGATACTTGAAATGATATCAAAAGTGTGATTAAAGGAAAATGTGCCCCAAATACTTCAAACACATCTATCATCTTAAACTAATTAATTGGAATAATTTACTTTTCTGATTCCTACACAGATACAAAACAATTATCTATACCACTGAGTCCACAAATAGGATATTTCTACACTTTTCCATTGCATTCTGTGTTCAATAATCTACAGTTTTAGAAATGGAGGATGAATTTTACAGTAGTCTATTATTTTCCATGTCACTATTATTATTAATCATTTTATTCTATTACCCGAAAATTACAAATTGTGTTTTTGGAGAAAATGCCTAGTTATACAATTGTTTCTCTCCCATGCTTAATCTAAAATCATATTAACAGGAAGACTGATATTTTAAAAATATTTAGCAGGCAAAAAAACCTGTAAGTAATTGTGCTTATAGTAATTACTTTAATTTAGAAGTCATTTTCTTCCAAATATGTCATTGAAATAGATATTTTTCCATTTTCTTGCCACATTCATTAGGAAAAATGAAATCTATTTTATAAAGTTTACATTATTAGTAATTCAGAAATTTTTTTAACAAACTATATTTTGATATATCATTTTAGTGAAACCAACTTGATTTTACATTGATGTGATAATATTTCATATTCTTTTCCTTTCTTTATTTTAGTACTGCAATTTCCACAATAAAGTACCTAGGGATTTTAAGGAGCAAGAATATATTTGTGATTTAAACATATCACTCTGGCTATGTTATAGCCATGAGCAAAATAATTAGCTGGAAATGCTGTGATTCAGTTCCCTCTACTCATTGTAAAATACATCTCTTCAAAATTGAAGGGAGACACTGTTTTGTTTTGTTTTTTCATTTGTTGACTATAAATATATCGCATCTATATTATTTCCAATATTTTATCTTTTTTCAATATATCATATTGTACCCTTTTTGTTTTTGAAATGAATCATTTTGTTTAAAATTGCAGTTCTAGGAAACATTTCTTTTATTTTATAATTTCATTTGCTTCTTTCTGGCAGGCTTCATTACAACTTTTTTAAAGTAAGTCAATCAGAATTATGCAATCACTTAAATATTGGAGTAGAGCAATGAAGATTACTACCTACATTTGTTTTTCTTTTAAGGCCATGCAAAATAACTTAATAAATCATTACAGTATATATGAGGTCCTGTGCTAAATTCTTTATATGATAAGTTCAGCAGTTCTCAAACTTTTTAGAATCAGAGCCCTTATTTATATGGATTATCTCTGTCAATATTTACTAAAATTGAATATTAAAGGTAAGAAATCTTCAACATATTTTTCAGTTCATTTTTAAAATGATAATAAAAATGCATTACATGTTTATATAAATGCCATTTTATAAAAAATAATATACTATTCAAAACAAAAAAGTAATATTTACAAGGCAGTAACCTGTTTACATTTTTGAAAATTTTTTTATTTTTTATTTCTTGTTTTTGTGTG
This sequence comes from Cabassous unicinctus, assembly GCA_029593785.1. Taxonomy (NCBI): domain Eukaryota; kingdom Metazoa; phylum Chordata; class Mammalia; order Cingulata; family Chlamyphoridae; genus Cabassous; species Cabassous unicinctus. The sequence goes on along the minus strand of JAQZBX010058979.1, from coordinate 13,406 downwards.
TCTTTTTTAAAAATATTTTTTTATTACAGAAGTTGTGAACTTACAAACAATCATGCAGATGTGTAGAACTCCCATACAACACCCTTTCACCAACGCACTAGACCATTATGGAACATTTGTTACAGATTATGAGTTAATATCATCAGACTATTACCACTAACTATGGTCCATTTCCACTTGATTTACAATCAAGTTAATTAAAATTTCTACATGCATTAAGTATTAGTGCTTCTTCACAGCTCTCCTCTTATCTCCTATAAACCTGTAATCTAAGTTTTAACTCCATGCACTTATTCTTATTATTTGGTTCATATTAATGAGACCATGCAATATTGCCTTTTGTGTCTGGCTTATTTCACTTAGCATAAAGTCTTAGGTTTCATCCATGTTATCGTATGTGTCCCAATTTCATTTCTTCTTTCTGCAGGATAGTCTTCTATCATATGTATATAACACATTTTGTTTATCCATTCATTGGTTGATGGATACTTGGGTTGTTTCCATCTTTTGGCAATCTTGAATAACACTGCTATGAATATCTGTGTGCAGATGACTGTTAGTGTCACAGTTTTCAGTTCTTCTGGATATATTCCTAGTACAGGAATTGCTGGATTATATGGCAGCTCTATATATAGCTTCGTAAGAAACTGCCAAACTGTCTTCCACAGAGGATGCACCATTTTACAATCCCACCAACAGTGAAAGAGTGTTCCTATTTCTCAACATCCTCTTCAGCACTTATTGTTTACAGTTTTTTAAATAATGGCTGTTCTGTGTGGTGTGAGATGATATCTAATTGTCATTTTGTTTTGCGTCTCCTTAATAAGTATTGATAATGAACATTTTTTCATGTGCTTTTTGGTCATTTGTGTTTCCTCTTTGAAGAAATGTCTATTCAGTTTTTTGCACACTTTTTAATTGGATTGCTTGCTCTTGTATTGTTGAGTTGCATGATCTCTTTATATATGATAGAAATCAAACCCTTGTCAGAAATGTGGTTTCCAAATATTTTCTCCAATGAGTGGGCTACCTTTTCACCCCCTTGACAAAGTCCTTCAAATGGCAAAGTGTTTAAGTTTGAGGAGGTCCCATTTATTCATGTTTTTTTCATTGCTCTTGCTTTCAGTGTAAGGTTTAAGAATCCACCACCTACCACCAGGTCTTGAGGATGTTAACCTCTATGTTTCTAGCTTTTATGTTTAAATCTTTGATCCATTTTGAGTTACTTTTTCTATAAGGTGTGAGATAGGGGCCACTTCTCTTTCTTTTCGATATGGGTATCAAGTTCTCCCAGCATCATTTGCTGATCAGACTGTTCTGCACCAGCTGGGTGGCATTAACAACCTTGTCAAAATCACTTGACCATTGATGTGAGGGTCTATTTCGGAATGATCATTTTGGTTCCATTGGTCTATGTGTCTACCCTTATGACTGTACCAGGCTGTTTTTACCACTGTATCTGGGTAATATGATTTAAAGTCCAGAAGTGAGAGTCCTCCAACTTTGCTTTTCCTTTTTAAGATGTTTCTTGCTATTTGGAGCCTCTTACCCTTCCAAATATCTTTGATGATTGTGTTTTCCATTTATTTAAAAAATGCTGGTGGAATATCTGTTGAGATTGCATTGAATATGCATATCAATTTGGGTAGAATTGACATCTTACTGATATTTATTCTTCCAGTCTGTGAGCATGTAATATTCTTCCAATTACTTATGTCTTTTATGATGTCGTTTAGGAATGCATTGCAGTTTTCTGAATACAAGTGATTTACATCCTTGGTTAAGTTTTTTCCTAAATATTTGATTCTATTAGTCGCTAGTGTAAATGGACTTTTCTCCTGACTTCCTCCTTAGATTGTGCATTATTAATGTATAGAAATACCTCTGATTTTTGCATATTAATCTTGTATCCTGACACTCTACTGAAATAGTTTATTAGCTTTAACAGCTTTGTTGTAGATTTTTGGGACTTTCTAGGTATAGGATCATATCATCTGCAAATACTGAAAGTTATACTTCTTTCTTTCAATTTGGAAGCTTTTTATTCCTTTTTCTTGCCTGATTGCTCTAGCTAAAACCTCTATCACTGTATTGAGCAACAGTGGTGACAGTGGGCAACTTTCTTGTTCCCAATCTCAATGGGATAGCTTTCAGTCTTTCCCTATGAGTACAGTGTTAACAGAGGGTTTTTTCATATATTTTCTTTATCAGCTTGAGAAAATTTCCTACAATTCCTATCTTTTGTAGTATTTTTACCAAGAAAGGATGCTGTATTTTGTCAAATGCCTTTTCTGTGTCAATCGATAATATCATAGGATTTTTCTTCTTTGATTTTTTAATGTGATATAGTAGGTTGATTGATTTTCTTGTGTTGAAACACCTTTGCATGCTTGGTGTAAAACCCACTTGATCATGATGAATAATTCTTTATTGTGTTGTTGGACTCAATTACCAAGTATTTTGTTGAGAATTTTTGCATCCATATTTATTAAGGAATTGGATCTGTGATTTTCTTTTTTCATAATATCTTTATCTGCGTTTAGTATTAGGGTAATATTAGCTTCATAGGAAGAGTTTGCTGGTGTTCCTTCTTGTTCAATTTTTTGAAGGCCTCGAGTAGGATTGGTTTTAAATCTTCTTTGAATGCTTGGTAGAAATCACCTGTGAAACAATCTGGTCCTGCGCTTTTCATTTTGGGGAGTTTCATAACTGTTTCACTCTCTTTACCTGTGATTGTTTTGTTTTATCTCTTCTAGGGTCAATGTAGGTTGTTCATATGTTCCTAGGAATTTTTCTAATTCGTCTACCTTGTCTGGTGTGTTGTTGTACAGTTGTTCATAGTGTCCTCTTTATGATCTCTTTTATTTCTTTGGAGTCAGTAGTAATGTCTTCATTTTCATTTTTTATTTTATTTATTCTCTCTTTTTTTCTTTTTCAGTCTAGTTAAGGTTTGTCAATATTGTTAATCTTCTCGAAGAGCCAACTTTTGGTTTTGTTGATTCTCTCTATTGTTTTATTGCTCTAAATTTCCTTCATTTCTGTTCTGATCTTTGTTATTTCATTCCTTCTACTTGCTTTGGGAATAGTTTGCTGTTCTTTTTCTAGTTCTTCCAGCTGTGTAGTTAGGTTATTGCTTTTAGCTCTTTCTTCTATTTTAATGTAAGCATTGAAGCCTGTAAATTTCCCTCTCAGCACTGTCTGCGCTGCATCCCATAGGTTCTGATATGTTGTGTTCTTGTTTTCATTCATCTCAAGATATTTATTGATTTCTCTCACAATTTCTTCTTTGACCCACTGATTATTTAAGGATGTATTGTTCAATCTCCATATATTTACAAATTTTCCCTTTTTCCACCTCTTTTTGATTGGTTTGAGTAGGATTGGTTTTAACTTTATTCCATTATGATCATAGAAAGTGCCTTATATAATTTCAATCTCATTGAGATCTACTTTGTGACCCAACCTGTGGTCTATCCTCAAGAAAGATCCATGAACACTGGAGAAAAATGTATATCCTGTTGTTTGGGGGTACAATATTCTCTATATGTCTATTAGGTTTAGTCCATTTATCATATTATTCAAGATTTTTTTTCTTTATTGATCCTCTGCCCAGATGGTCTATCCAATGCTGAGAGTGATGTATTGATGTCTCCAACTATTATTGTAGAGATATCTATTTCTCCCTCAATTTTGCCAATATTTGCCTTATGTATCTTGGGGCACCCTGGTTAGTTGCATATACATTGATGATTGTTATTTCTTCCTTGTGAATTGACCATTTTATTAATATATAATGTCTTTCCTTATCTCTAATAATAGTTTTGCTTTTAAAGTCTATTTCATCTGAAATAAGTATAGCTACTCCAGCTTTTTTGGTTACTGCATGCATGGAATACATTTCTCCAGCCTTTCACTTTCAATCTATTGGTATCCTTGGGTTTAGGGTGAGTCTCTCGTAAACAGCATATAGAAGATTCATATTTTCTCATCCACTCCACCAGTCTGTGTATTTTGATTGGTGAGTTTAAACCATTAATAGTCAATATTTTTACTGTAAGGCAGTTCTTATTTCACCTATTTTGACCATTGGCCTTTATCTGTCATATTTTATTTTCGCCACTCTTCTTACCTTTTAGTTACTTTTACTGGCATAATCTTCATTTATAAACTCTCTTCCAAGCTTGTCTCGCTTGTCTTTTCTTTTCAATCTGTAGCATCCCCTTTAGTATTTCCTTCAAAGCCAGTCTCTTTGTTACAAACTCTCTGAGATTCTATTTATCTGTGAATATTCTAAACTCACCCTCATTTAAAAAAAACAATTTTATTGATACATATTAATAAAGCATACGATTTATACAGAGTGTACAATCAATGGTATTTGGTGTAATCACATAGTTGTACATTCATCACATCAATCATTATTAAAGCATTTTCACTATTTCAAAAATAATAATAAGCAAAAGAAGACAAAAAACAAACAAACAAGAAAATTCCTCACTTCTCAATCCTCAATCTCTCTGTTTCCCCTGCTGTACATAACTGCTATTTCTGGCTATTCTTGCACAATTATTTATTGGTTTATTAAGCAGTTTTATTGGGATATATTCACATGCCATATGATCTATTCAAAGTGTTTAAAAAATGGCTATTTTTAGCTGTTAAAAAGTCCTTTATTGTAAAATTATAAAATAAATAGAAAAATAGATTGAAAGACAGTGCAAGACCGGGTTAGATATAGCATATCTACTATATAGATATTTTTAAAGAGAGTGCAAGATCAGGTTAGATATAATATAATCAATTATAAAAAAAAATAGCATAGCAACAAACCATTATAAATGTAAATAATAATTCAAATATAATTGAAATTAATTATAATATAATTCTAAATTTTATATTACAGCTCTATTGGACATAATAATCTTTAAGAATGAAATAAATTTATTGGTTTAGTTATTTAATTTCTCTTTAGGCCATAATTATTTCTAGCTAATCAAATTCCTATTTGGGAATTCTTCCATTTTATTGGAATGAATTACAGCAAATAACAATTTGCCAACTCAGAATTTTATGAGGCAGAAAAACTCAAATTTTGTTTAACAGTAGTCATGTTAAATCATTATTGATCAAGGTAGTTTATTTTAATTAAAGAGTATGAATAAGAAAAATGTTAAAGAAAAATGAAGCATCCAAAAACATATCTCTTCTCCAGGCCTTCTCAGTTAAAATCAAGTGTTTATTTTGTATGAAAAAAATTACAAAACACTGATCATAGGAACACTTTGCCAGTTGCACTGAGTAATTATTGTTCCTATACTATAATGTTGTTGTTTTACATTAATCTGGTCTACTCCAGCTCTTTTTTTGTTACTATTTGCATGGAATACCTTTGTCCAACCTTTCACATTTAATCTGGTTGTGTCTTTATGTCTGAGGTGGGTTATTCATAGACAACATATAGATGGCTCATATATTTTAAATCCATTCTATCAGTCTATGTCTTTTGATTGGAGAATTCAATCCATTAACATTCAGTGTTAATGCTATAAAGGTATTACTTACTTCATTTTGTCCTTCGGGTCTCTGTTGTCATATTGTTCTATTTTCTTTAGTTTACCCTTCCTAATAATTTTCATTTCTAAAATCTTCTCCAAATCTCTTGCCCTTGTTTTTACCTTTCAAGCTGCAACAACCCCTTTAGTATCTCTTGCAAATCTGGTCTTTTGTTCACATATTCTATCATTTTTTGTTTGTCTGTGAAGAATTTGAACTCACCATTATTTTTGAATGAAAGCTTTGCTGGATACAGAATTCTTGCCTGGCACTTCTTCTCTTTCAGTACCTTATATATATCATACCACTTTTTTCTTTCCTCCATGGTTCTGATGAGTAATCAGCACTTAATCTTATCGAGTTTCCTTTGTAGGTGATGCTTTGCTTTTCTCTTGCTTCTTACAGAGTACTTTCATTATCTCTGCTATTTGTCTTTCTGAATAGTATGTGTCTTGGGGTAGGTATATTCGTATTTATTTTGTTTTGGGGGTATTGTCCTTGGGTATTTATATTTATGTCCTTCATAAGGGTTGGGAAGTTTTTGATGATTATTTCTTCAAATATTCTTTCTGCCCTTTTTCCATTCTCTTTTCCTTCTGGGACACCAATAATGCGAATGTTTGTGCATTTCGTGTTGTCATTCAATTCCCTGAGACCCTGTTCCATTTCTTCCATTCCCTTCTTTTTCTATTCTCCTGTCTTTTCCAGTTCAGATATTCTGCTTCAAAATCACTAATTATGTCTTCAAGCAATTCAACTCTGCTCTCATGTGCCTCTAATGTATTTTTAATCTATTCCATCATGTCTTTCATTCCCATAAGATCTATTACTTTTCTTTGCAGGCTTTTAAATTGTTCTTTATGTTGACTCAATGTCTTTTTAATGTCTTTTATTTCTTTAGTCACTTCTTCTTTAAATTCTTTGATATGATTTAGGAGAGTTTTGTGATTATCACTGATTAATTTTGTTTAATCCTGTATCTCTTTAGTATATTTGGTTTGTTCTTTTGGCTAGGCCATCTGTTTATGTTTCCTAGTATGGCTTTTAATTTTTTGCTAATGTCTAGGCTTCTGAACATGTTAGTGAATTTACTCTGATGTCTAATTTCTCTCTCTTGCATATTGTGTTTTTTATTTTCACAGCTTTTCTTTGATATTTGGTTCAATTTATTCTGTCTTTAAAATTGCCCAGCTTAAGTTTTCAAAACTGGATAAGGGACACACTATTGGCATGCAGATTTTCGCCCAGGTGTTGGATACTGAAAGCAGTTTTTGTCCATGCAATTCCCAGAAAGGCCAGCAGATGGCACTAGTTAGTGCTCCTTTCAACGGAGGTGTTTCAGTCTTGGTTTTCCTGTGTTCCTGTGTTGAATCTCCAGATCAGAGATTCCAAGTGTCACCCTCATTTTTGAAAGACAATCTTGCTGGATATAAGATTCTTGTTTGGCTGTTTTTTCTCTTGCAGTATCTTAAATATATCTTACCACTGCCTTCTTGTCTCCATGGTTTCTGATGAGAAATTAGCACTTATCTTATTGGGTATCTCTTATATGTTATGCATCACTATTTTCTTGCTGCCTTCAGAATTCTATCTTTGTTTTTGGCATTTGACATTCTGATTAGTATGTGTCTCAGAGTTGGTCTGTTAGGATTTATTTGGATGGGAGTTCATTGTGCATCTTGGACACCAATATATATGTCCTTCAATAGGGTTAGGAAATTTTCTACCATTATTTCTTCAATTATTCCTCCTGGCACTTTGCCTTTCTCTTCTCTTGGGACACCCATGACGTGTATGTTTGCATGTCTCTTGCTGTCATTTAGTTCCTTGAAGCACTGTTCAATTTGTCCATTCTTTTCTTCATCTGTTCTTTTGTATGTTCAGTTTTGGAGGCCATGTCTTCAAACTCACTGATCCTTTCTTCTTCTTCCTCAAATCTGCCGTTATATGCCTCCAGTATATTTTTAATTTCATTTATTGTGCCTTTCATTCCCATAAGGCCTGCTATTTTTCTATGTACATTTTCAAATTCTTTGTGCTCATCCAATGTCTTCTTAATATCCTTAACCTCTTTAGCCATCGTATTGAATTCATTAAGGAGATTTCCTTGAACATCTATGATTAGTTGTCTCAACTCTTTTATGTCATCTGTAGTCTTATTTTGTTCCTTTGACTGGGCCATATCTTCTTGTTTCTTGGTATGGAATTGTAATTTTTTGTTAGTGTCTTGTCATCTGGCTTACTAGATGTGTTTATTCTGGGCCCAGTTTCTCTCTTTAGTTTACGTCTTTCTTGCCCTTTCTCCCTTGCTGGCTGTGTAATAAGAACCAAAGGTGTAGTTGATACTGTAAGCTGTGGATGCTAAACTGCCCATTTTGCCCCAGGAATTGATGGAGCTTCTCCCACCTTTCTCCTCTGCCATGGGTAGGTACAGAGCTTCAGCCATGTGTAATAATCCAAGTTGTGCAGGCCAAGGTCATCTTTAGTTGCCTGGAGAGACTAATGAAGTTTCACACCCCTTCCTCCCCTTCCTGGAATGGGGATGGACCTGCAGGTGTGGGCAGCAATCTATGCCATGCATGTCCAAAATGACCACAGTTGCTCAGCTGACTTAACACCAGCTCCCCTCGTCCTTTGCCAGGGGCAGGTATGGACCTTCCTGAGTGCTCAAAAATCTAATCCATGTGGGCCGAATGTGCCTGCAGCTGCCTTGAGAAACTGAAGGAATACTGTCCCTTTTTCCCTTTAAGGAGTGAGGAAGGAATCACAGATGCCCAACAGTTCAGTCCATGTAGGCTAAAAGTGTCTGCCATTGACTGGAGATGCTGAGGAAACACCAGCCCCTCCTATCCTATTAGGATGTGGGGTGGATCCATAGGCACCCAATAGTTCAGTCCATGAAGGCCAAAAGTGTCTGCTATTGGCCAGAAAGGCCGAGGAAGCACAGTTCCTCTCCAGCCCTACTTGGGAGTGGATAGAGCTAATGTGCCCAACTATTCAGTCTGTGTGAGCCAAAAGCACCTGCATTTTCCCTGAGAGGCTGAGGAAGCACTAGCTCCCTCCTATCCTATGGGGGAGTGGGGCAGGGTAGAGATAGAATCGAAGGTCCTGAACAAACCAGTTCATGAGGGCCTGAAAGTGCCTGCACTTGCCTGGAGAAGCTGAGAAAACACAGCTCCTCTCCTATCTTATTCGGTTGTGGGGATGGAGTGCCAGGTGCATGACTCTTCAGTCTGTGTTGGCTAAAAGCACTTGCAGTTACCTGCAGAGGGGTGCAGAGCCCCCCAGGTTCTTTCCTGATCCGGGTGGAAAATAAACTGTCCCTAACATCACTGTGATTTTCAATCAGCTCCGCTTCCCCTCATGCCAGGGGTAGAGTTAAAATTATGGCCTCTGGCCTCTTTTTAACTTTTCAGGTTCAAACTTTAGCCTTAAGATTATACTTTAGCCTGCCAAATTTACTGATCAATAGCTGAAGTCGGTGCCCAACAGTCTCTTCCTCTCCCTTTTTAGGAAATGGAGATTCCAACTACAGCCACAGACTGAAGGATGGCCACCAGCCTCCATGGCATCTATTGTTTTATTTTTTCAGCTACTTATTTATTTATTTTTTAAGGAAGCTTTAGATTCCATAAATGCTACATCGAAAATATTCGGGATTCCCATATAACTCACCCCTTCCCCTCCCACAATTTTCCCCATCAACAACATCTTCAATTAGTGTGGTACATTTGTTACAATTGGTGAACACACATACTGAAGTATTGCTACTAGCCATGGTCTACAGTTTACATTACGGTTTACACTTTGCATCACATATTTTCACAGGTTTGAAACAAAATGTATAATGGCCTGTATCTGTCATTGCAATGTCATGCAGAACAATTCCATGTCCCAATAATGTCCCATATTACACCTATTCTTCCTTCTCCCTCCCTTCAGAATTTCTGGTGGCCACTGCCTTTATTTCAATGATACAAGTTCTTCCATTACTAGAATAATAATATGTCCACTTTAGTTCATAATTGCATTCCTCTCTTAATGTTTGTTCATTCCACAAACTTGAAGATTTAGAGATAGTGATGCCCACTCTGCTTCCGATTGAGATGGAGCTTAGATCCCATGGGGAAGATGAGTGGAACTGTCTTGCTTGTAGTTGTAGATACTTTCTGTTTTGGGGATGGGCATTGTCCATCATCATCCTTTTGTTAGTTGTCCTGGGTGAGTCTGATGAACTGGAGATTAGGTGTTGGCTGCAACTCTGCTGAGATTCAGGGCTCAACCAGAATATGAACAGCTGAAATATTTAAGTCTCCAGGACACATATTTAATGGGTTTAGTGCTAATTATAGGTTCAAATAAAAGGGCCATAAGAACTATGTGTAGGAAAATTATAAATGAGCCTAATTCTGATACACTAGGGGGATAGGTTATCATATATTCCAAGGTATGGCCCATTGACAGGGTGCCGAATTCCTGAGGTTGTCTGCCCTGCCTATAGTTTCCAGATGTCTTTAGAGCCCTCAGGAGTCCCCCTGCTTGGGACACTTTTTACTGTAGCAGTCAGTGAGATCCTTCTGAGATGTGCATAAGCATATCGTCTGGAATGACCTCCTGATTCACTTTAAAATCTCTTAGCCATAAAAACTCATTTGTATTTACTCTTTCCCCCTTTTTGTCTAGGTCTTTTTCCAAATACGTAGCTAGTTAGCTCGGTAATAATCCCTAGGTGAAAGGTAAGCTCATTCTCAGGAGTCATAAACTGAGTTATGAGGTAATGAGCTTATAAGTTGAGTTTGGCTTAGAGAGAGGCCACATTTGTATAACAAGGAGGCTTTCAGTAGGTAACTCTTAGGCAATATATATTACTAGGTTACCTTTATTTTTTACTTAATACAAAAACCACTGGATTCTCTTATATGCTTCTTCAATCAATCTGTTGCGAAGTATATTTTTGCTGAAGTATATAAAGAAATTTGCCTCAAATAAATAAATACACAGAAAAGGGAGTGGTATTTCAATATTTTTTGATAACTATGGATATTTTTCTTCCATACTACAACAAAACTCAAGTGATAGTTTTTTGTTTTTTTTTAATGAGTTGCAATTGGTATCTAAAATTTATCTATCGCCAATTTCCACAAACTCACTGGTTTGCCTGGCCTTTTTAATAGAACTTTTGCTCTTTTAAAAAATAACATTGGTTCCATTCATAATGCAGATGTTCCAAATATTGATACACTTCACTATACAATATTTTTAAAATCATATATTTGAATAACAACACTAATTTCATCAGAAAAATAGTAAGTATTGAAAAGTTATCAAACTCACAGCAGTGGATTTCCAAAATTCCAATTTTCCTCCAGAAGCTCAAATTTATTATTGGCAGCAAATTCTGTCAATTGTTTTCCTTGAAATGACAAGCTTGCTTTGTTGATTTTTGAGAAAATATTTGCCAATCCTAAACCTCAATAACTATAATTACCTATCAAGTTTTTGTTCAAATTAAAATGATGGTCCATGAAAAAAGCAGCTAGTTTAGCTTGCAACTCAATCACACAAATGTTTTCCTTAGATGAGTTTTGTTGACAGACTATGGATCCACAGGTCTAATTCAACCTTCATCTGTTTTTGTAAATAAAGTTTTACTGGAGTACAATCATGCTTATTTGTTTACTGATTGTATTTGGCTGCTTTTGTGCTACAAATAAAAGAAGTGAGTAGTTGCCACAGAGACCTCATTCTCCACAAAGCTTAAAATGCTTACTATTGGCCTTTTAAAAAAAATAGTTTCTCATTTCTAGCTTTATGCAACCATTTCTTTGGTGTGCCACAGAAATGCCATATGCATGTTTCCTATTTGTCATAGAGAATATTAAAAAGATTACACTCAGGAGTCAAGATTTAATAACAATCATGATTTTACTGCTTTATCAAATAAATTCTCATGCAAAATGGCATAGATTTAAATTACTATTATTATTGTTATTATTATTTTACTGTGCTGTTTGTGCATAGAACAGTTAAGAACATGATTTCTACAATTACAGTTTTGTGCTACTGCCTTGGTTTGTGATAAAGCACAAGCAATAAATGTCAACATAGTGAAAAATGAAATAATATTATTTTATTATGAAAGAGTAGTAGTGTTGTCCCATTTTATAGCTGAAGATACTGATATACAGAAATATTAAGTAAAGTTTCTAAGGTCCAACAGCTGGAATGTATGAGAGTTAGCATTTGAAATCAATGTATCTAAATTCAGTACCAGATTCCTTAAAGAATAGAGAAAATCTTTTTTGACCCTGATAAAATAGTTAAATGAGACAGTATCAACAAATTTCCTGGAGTACATCATTTTAATTTTCAACCAGTTTTTGTCATTTATTTTTTCTTTCTCTAAATTATTTACTTAAATTATTCACATAAAGCATATAACTGATCCCGTATTTTGAAAATCCTCATAGAATGGTAACCTTTTGTATACTTTTGCTGAGTAAATTAGTAAATAAAATAACTTTAGATCAAATCTAGTCTTCATTTGATCATGAGTTTGAGCTAAATAGTCTACATCTTTGAATATCAATTTTCTTATTTAAATACTGATATTAAAGAGTTATAAAAATTAACCAAATAATGTTATGTAGTTTACTTAGCAGAGTAGTTAAATATTCTTTTGATATTCTACAGATATCATATTCATGCTTGTTATTTGCTTGCTTATTAATCACCCTGCCCTGCTATGAGTGCTAATGGATTTTATAATGTACTTTTTAAAAAAAGTAATATTTGTTTAAAAGTTCATTGACTATTTTTACTGTTTTGAATTCAGTTTATTTGATTCATTGGTCTGTAGTTCCTAGCACCTTTTCTTTACAGACTAGCCAAAATTTCCAAAATATCTTTGGAACTATTTGATGGATGTCATTCCACTTTGATACTTAAGCATATTATATTTATCTATTAGATTTATAACACCAGGCTAATTGTAAACATATTAAAGACTTCCTGTCAAGTTGTTCATAGAACACGATTTGAAAGAAACATCAGATGAGCAAGAGTTGAAAAAATACAATCATGTTTTATTTCAATTCTGTTTATGTAGGCAAATGTGTTTTTTGTGAATTAATATAGCTAAAGCATATCTTTTAAAATATGAATGATGCTAAAGAAATTCCTTCATACATTACATTACTCAAAGGGGGAAAAAATAGGACTTAACCACTAATAGTGATGTTTGTGTATGACATGTGTTTGTGTGTACAAATCATTATGTGCAAAATATTCTAAATAGCATTCTTCTTTTCCTCACCTACTATAATCAAGATTTTAAATCATAACTATTTTCCAGTGAGGTGAAAATCTTTATTTACTTCAAAGCTTTCATCTTTTTACTTCTATTAAAATCTTACTCTAGCGCTTTACGTTTAACAAGAATTATGTGTGTTTTTGTATTTTTGTGCCTCTGTATATGTGTGTGTTTAATAATATACCTCTACTGTCATACAGGTATAGAAACGGTTATTTCAGTAGTAGTAATTGTTGGTAAATGAATTTCTTTGTTGAAGAAGGGATTTTCTTTCCCAGGTTGGTTTTTTCAATCAACTGAGTTGCAATTAAGGCAGCAGCAGGATGAATTCCCTGAAGGGCCTTTTTAAACAGAAACTTACACCTCCAAAGTGAGCTGGAGCTCTAGACTTCTTCATTTTGTAGGTGGAGGCTGGGTTAATTGCTTTTAATTAGCTTGCCTAATTACCCTAACTAGCACCGTATTTGTCTATGTCTTGATTGTACAAGGGACCTGAAATCCTTGAGGCAAAATTTGTTCACCACATTCTTTTTTCTGCAAT
>JAQZBX010058978.1:0-17621 GCA_029593785.1 Cabassous unicinctus | reverse complement strand
CTCCAGCACATAGTAGGGATCTCTGCCCCACCCCCATCCTGGAATTCTGGATGTCCAGGTGGGGCTTCCAATTGCTCCGCTTTCTGTGGTGATGGGAACATGCTAATCTGCATTGTCTGGTACAGGGACCACTGGCCACGTGTAGCTATTGAACTCTTGTAAAATGTGGCTAGTGTGATTCAGGAATTTTATTTAATTAAAATTTTATTTAATTTAAATGTACAGTTAAAGCTCAGTGTGGCTAGTGGCTATTGAATTGGACAGCACAGGTCTAGATGGCCTGAACTGTAAGTCCTCTTAGGGATCACCTAGTCTAAGCTCCCCCCAGTCATTTTACAAATGAGAAGGTTGGGGCTTTGGTTTGTGAGCTTGCTTTTCTTCTGCCCCAGCCCCAGGAGAGTTGGAGGGGCTTTGTGGCCCTGACCCTTCCTTGGAAGCAGGTACAGCAGTGGCATAATGCCTGGGGCAAACTACACATATCTTGGGTGACCAAGTGGACACTTGTGCACCGAGGTGTGCGCCCTCTTGCCTATGGGTGCCCATTGCACGGCTGCTGATGGGTGCACGTACGCCTCTGCGGAGGGCGTTGTGATCTTGGGCGTTTCCGACTTCAGGGCTGACCTTCCCAACCAGCAGTATCGATAGATCACTGTAGGGTTGGCATTTGAGTGCCGAACCGGAAGCTGACGGGTGTCTGGATTCCACCGGGGTGGGGTGGGGATTTTCTATGCTCCTCCCCCCACAAGCTCTGCTCCTGTGCCTGGGGCCAGGCATGTCTAGGCTGGTGGATGGCACAGGGTGGCTTCCTGCTTGGGTGGGTGAGGGGTGAAGATGGTACCAGGTGGGGTGTGGGGCCCTTTCTCTTGGTCACCCAACTCCAACCCCCCTGCGCCAGCGCCTCCCTACATGGAGGCCAGGGGCTGGCCTTGCTGACCTCCCTGGGGCAGTGCCACCAACTTGCAGGGTTAGCGTAAACAAGCTGTGTGGCCTCCCTCGGCTTCAGTTTCACCATTGGCAAAATGGGGCTGTTGAGAGGACCCGCTGAGGGTGCATCCCCAGCACAGGGCCTGGAGCCTGCTTTGCTCCCATGTCTTTTCTGCTCGGGCTGCCCATGCCTTTTTTCTCTGGCACCTTTTTCTCTCTGCTGCAGCTGGGCCTGGTCCCTGGGGGAGGAGGGTGGTAGTATGGGTGGGGCCGCAAGCTATTCAGCAGTTGCTTCCTGCCAGCTATTGGCTCCCTGTGAAGCAGGGGTGTGGCCTTTACCTTATAATAGGGATGGAGTCCCCAGCCTCTCTCAGCCTTGGCTGGGCCTTTGTCTGAGCCAGTTCATCCTCTCTTTCTTTCCCTGCAGTGTCGCCTGGGTCCAGCTGCCAACTTTCTTCCTGGATTTCCATCTTCTCATTTTCCCAGTCTCCTCAGACCGAAGCCCCTGGGTTATGCAACAGCTATGCCGGTAGATACGCTGACCCCTGGAGCCCCGGACGCCCCAGCCCTGCCCTTCCGCCTGCGGACCAAGGTCCCCGGCTACCTGCTGCGGCGGCCAGCAGACAGAGGAGCCCAGAAACCTAGTGCTGTGGAGCGCCTGGAAGCTGACAAGGCCAAGTATGTCAAGAGCTTGCATGTGGCCAACACCCGCCAGGAACCTGTGCAGCCCCTACTGTCCAAACAGCCACTCTTCAGCCCTGGGACTCGCCGCACAGTGCTCACGCCCAGCCGTCGAGTCCTGCCCGGCCCTGGCCGCCGGCCCCAGCTGGACCTGGGCATCCTTAGCAGCCTTATCGACTTGTGTGATAGTCCGGTGTCCCCTGCCGAGGCCAGCCATACCCCTGGGCGGGTAGAGGGAGCCTGCCAGGCCCCTCCAGCCACGCCCCCACGCCCACCACCCAGCACGGCTGCAGTCCGCCGAGTGGACGTCCGCCCCCAGCTTGCCTGCCTTGCCCGGCCCTGCCCGACACCAGCCATTGCTGCCACCTCCAGCCCAGCTCGGCCCCCAGGTTTGCAACGCTCCAAGTCAGACCTGAGCGAGCGCTTCTCCCGGGCAGCGGCCGACCTTGAGCGCTTTTTTAATTTCTGCGGTCTGGACCCGGAGGAGGCCCGGGGGCTAGGCGTGGCCCACCTGGCGCGGGCCAGCTCAGACATCGTGTCCTTGGCCGGGCCCAGTGCTGGGCCGGGCAGCTCTGAGGGGGAACGTTCCCGCCGCAGCTCTGTCACTGCTGAGGAGTGGGCCCGTGAGCGGGTCCCCTATGGCGTGTCTGTGGTAGAGCGCAACGCGCGGGTGATCAAATGGCTGTATGGATTGCGGCAGGCGCGGGAGACCCCGGCAGCTGAGGGCTAGGCCTCCGCTGTACTCGGCACCCGCTGCAGGACAGATCTTAGAGATGCAATTGGGTCAGTTGACATCTCCTGGATCCATTCCTTGGCTCTGGGCAGACCAGAGGCAGCTGCCTCTAGTGAACTGGGTATGGAGGCAAAGGCTGAGAGGCTGGGCCAGCATCCATCTGGGGAGAACTGACACTGGAAAGAGTTGCCTCTTGACCTTGGGACTACCTGCTACCTCTCACATGTTCCTTTCAAGGGGCTGGATTTGGGGCATTTAGCCCTCCCCACCGGGAGTGAGGGCCCAAGGGATCTCACTATGCCTGTCTGCCCACCTACTGTTTCCTCTTTCCTTCCTTGGCCTCTGTCCTTTGCTGAGTTCCTCTTCCTTACTAAGGGGGTTCTGGTTCCCTGGGCAGGGACCGGGAGAGGTGGCCCATCCACTGCTCTCTGGGTTCTTGGCAGCTTGGCGTAGGTGGGTAGACTACAGGAAGACTGGCTCAGAGTCTGCACTGCTCTGACTTTTCCTCCCCTTGATTAATAAACACAAATGCTTGTTTCTCAAGGGCTAGGCCTTCAGACTCTTCTGTGTTCGCAAGGGCAGAGGGTGGGAAGAGCAGGCTTGGGGTGGGGACTTCAAAATTCAATAATTGTTAACTCCAGAATCCAGTGGGGCATGGGATCAATGGCTGGCCTGGCGTGAGACTTGCTCACAGGGTTCCTCGTAGCCTGCCTGGGAGGCTGGTGGGTTTGTCAACCTATTTCATAGAAGAGGAAGCTGAGCCTAGCCAGGCTAGAACTGGGATGAGGACTGGGTCTCCTGCCTCTTGTCCCAGGGCTCCTTCTCTTGCACCGGGAAGGGGGCCTGCTGGGGAGAGGTTGACAGGGTTGCAAGGATCCCCCCTGACCACGCATTTCTGCCCTCTGTCATGCCCTGCCTGGTTCTCAAGGGGGCAGGAAGCTCAGAGAGGGCAAACTCCAAACTTGAGGTCCCGCAGGCCATAGAGCAGGCATGGGAAGTAGGAGCTCCTGGAGGAAGAGTGACTCGGGAAGGAGAGTACAAAACGAGTGACCGCGCTGCCAGCCCTGGGTGACCCTGGACATGCCAGTTTCCCTCTCTGAGCCTCAGTGGGAAAGTTGGATGGCACATCCTCTGCGCTGGGACACACTTAGGTCATGGTCCTTCATGTGGGTGTTGCAGCACCTAGGGGAAGGGGAAGGAGGGGCTGGCATCGGGCATTGAGCTCTCAGCTCTTTCGTGTCTCCCACCAGGTTAGTTATTCACCAGGAGACTCCATCCTGGGCCTGGCACACAAAGGGTGAAAGCCTGGGGTAGCCTCTGGCCCCAGCTCCCACCCACCCAGGGGAGGAATGGGGAGGCGCTGGGTGGTGTTTCCTCTCCCAGGGGCAGCCAAGCCTGCTTCACTCAGAAACAGGAAGCTCTAGTGGGGACTCTGGTGACAGGTTTGATGTAGGTCTTATTTTAAGCATAAAGAGGAGATTTCCGTTGGGCTGTTGACAAACATCCAGCTCAGCCCAGCTGTCTGTCTGTCTGTCTGACAGTCCATAACCAGTTCCCAGGAGCCTGGGCTGGACCTAACAGTTTGGGGAAAGAAGGGAGAGTAGCCCCTCATGGTACCAATGGGGAGACTGAGGCACAGGGAGGGCAACCACCTGCCCATAGGCACCCAGCAGGTTTGACAGAGCTGGAGCAGGGCCTCCTGGGTCCCCTTGCTAAAGGGGTGTGGGGTCTGGAGGGCTATCTGGGCAAAGGCCAGCCCTCAGGCAGCCAGGCTGGAATTCTAGGCTAAGCATTACTCCTACTGTGACTTGTCAGCCCCCAGCAAGCCAAGGGAGTGGGAGTGGGGGGCTGGCTGCATTTCACATGTGAAGGAACAGGTTCAGGTCACAGAACTGGGGGGTGGGGTGGTGCTGGGAGACCCCTTCTTCCTAGAGGAGGTTTTAGTGCTGGGCTCGGGCACTTCACTCCCATCCTCCCACTGAATCCTCAGAGTGACCTTTCGAGGGTCAGGAGTATTGTCTTAAAGCAGGAAGCTGTGGCTCGGGGAAGGGTAGTGGTTTGTGGCTGTGACCAGCCTGTACTGTAGCCTAGGGTCATGCCTGGCCCGCTGGACATCCCTGTCAGTGGCACTCTGGACCCCTGATTCTCCCCACACATACTCCATCTGTTCCCTCTCCTGGCAGCCTGTGGTCGTTCCTCACTTGATGGAGCACTACTGAGTGTCCAGCAGTGGATGAGACGACGTGGTCCCTGCCCTAGACTTGGGGGAGAGGGTGGGCAACTGAGCAGCAACCATCAGTCACGGAATGCCCTAAGACCAGAGCTCACTCCAGGAAGGGCACTCAGGGCCTGCTGGGAAGAGAACAAGGAGGGACCCTTGGAAGTGGGAAGGCTCCAGGCCTCTGAGACGTGACTTCTCTAGGGGCTGCCTGGCTTTAGTGGGGGTGGCGCTCTCTCCACCACCAATAGGATTCTGGGGCCTATTCACCTTCCAGGCAGGGGTCTGTGGAAGGAGTGGCTGGGGGTTTCTGCTACTCTGCTCCCCCACCCCTTGCTTTTCCCCGCCCTCCCACCCTGACAGCCTGCTAGCCTCGGGGATCTGAGGAAACAGCCCCTCTATTGTTCACCTCCATTCGGAGCTGCAGCAGAGTGGCAGCCGCTGCTTTTCAGCCCCTTCAAGGGCCTGCAGCTGCTGCCCTGTCTCCTGGGGCTGCCGGGCCTCCAAAACAGGTCCCCAGGCCAGCCCGGGCCCAGCTGCCTAGCCCCTAATTAGGCAGAGATGAGACCTGCTCCCTGATCTAGTTCCCATCAGCTAATTATATACATGTGGGCTCCAGAGATGGGAACCTGGCTGCTCATTTTTCTCCTGAAGGTATGAAAGACCCATGAGAAAGGTGCCCCTCCCCCTAGCATACTTGTCAGGTCTCAGTTTACCCTTTTGGCAGAGGATGGGATGCAGCCTAGCGGGCCATGTTCCTGTTGTTGGTGAAACGGTTTTTGTTCTGCTACTGAGACATTCAAGGGGGCACAAGAGAGGAGACCCCCAACCTTCCTGACATCCTGGGAGTGCAGGGGCACTGGGGAGGGGGCCAAGGAATTGGGCTAGAGGTCCCTGACTCTGGGATGTCAGGGTGAGGTGGGGACACAGGCCAGGGCCTGGTGACAGCTGCCGCCAGAGAGACATGAACTTGGGAGGGCTTGGAGCTGTGCCGATGGACCCAGGTCCCAGACAGAACACCCTGACCACGTTTTAAAAAAAAATAATTTTATTTGTTCAGATGAGTAATATTTTCCCTAATATTTTATTAGGAAAAATTTCAAACATATAAGAAAGGTGAAAGAATTGCCCACCGAACACTCATCTACCTGCCACCGAGATTCACAGTTGTTAATGTTTTGCTATATTTTTTCTGTCATGGATTTACCCATCTATCTATAACTCTGTCCATCCATTAATACAACTTTTTTTTTTGAAGCTTTTCAAAGTAAGTTGCAAACATCAGTGCATTTCCTCTTAAGCACTTCAGCATGCATATCACTAAGTAGAGTTCAATATTTGTTTAAGGTTGTTTGCTAGTTTGGGGGGGAGGGGGCGGAATAAAATTTGCATACAGCGAAATGCACAGATTTTAAAAGTACCATTTGACAAGTTTAAACAAATGCAAACAGTACTCCAAACCCAAATCAGTATATAGAACATCACCATCACCCCAGAAAGTTCCCTCATGTCCCTTCCATGTCAAGTCCTGCCCCCACTTCCTTGGATATATCTATAAAAATTATATAATTCTGATTTAAAAAACCCAGCATCCTTTAATCTGCCTCTTCTCTCTCCCTGTCATGCTCCCCAAAGGCAACCACTTTCAACTCTTTTAACTATTTCTTCTTTTTAAAACTATTTTCTCTACATTTCTAAATAACTTGCTTTTCCTGCTGTTTTCTTGATTGATTAATTTTAGGTAAATATTGACTGATTACACAACTGTGCCCTGTGAAGTCCGACTGCCTGGGTTTGAATCCCAGCCCTTCCCCTTACTGGCTGTGTGATCTTGGGCAAATGACTTAACCTCCTGAGCCTCAATTTCCTCATTTGTAAAATGGGGGTAATAAGAATTGAAGATTTGGGTTGTTATGAAGATTCAACAGTAAAAGGCTTAGAATAAAACCCATCACCCAGAAAGTGGTCAAAATGTTTCTTTTTAAAATTAATATTATCAAGGAAGATTTAGCTTTTACTCATTCCCCTTCTTTCAATCTACATTTATTTCAATATTTTTGTTAAATTGAAATATTTCATTAAATATTTAGTGTTATTTATATTATGACATAAAAATATTGTTTCCTGCCAAATTAAGTTGCATGTTATGGCTACATTTCCTTCCTTGTACAACTTTTTGTTCTTCCTGGAGTCACTACGTGCCTAGCTTTTTGTTTGCTTAGTTCTCTCTCAACCCATCCTTAATTCTTCTGTTACCCTTAATCCAGAGTCACACAAAGCAGATAATTTATTGATTCCAGTTTCCTTCCTGAAGCTCTTCAAGTGCTTTTTAACACACACACACACACACCCCTTTTAAATAGTGGAGCCAAATTTAAAACTGAAATCTCAGACACAAGTAAAATGTGTAAGACTCATACTGTCTCTGCATAAGGACCTGTGAGCACCCACTATGTGCCACCACTGGGCATGGTGGTGAGCTAGGCAGAAGTGACATTGCCCACGTGGGTCTCTAAGAGGGATGGACACTGAAGTTGTGGCCCCCGACCCCAGCCCTCTCCATTCCCACGTGGAGACTCATCAGCCCCTCCCAGAAATCTCAGGCCCTCAAGGAGCCCAGATTCACTGAAATAGAAAATGGGCATCATTTAGTCATCACTCCCCAACTGTGTGTGCCCCAGACACAGCCGTGATGTCCCATCCCCTGCCCTCGAGGAGCTCACAAAGGACTGTGAGAGAGAGAAGAGGCTGCGGTGAAGGGAGAGGGTGTATGCAGGGTGGGTTTCTCAGAGGAGGTGCCATTGAAGGTGGGCTCTCACGGGTAAGGGTGCTAAACGGCTGTTACCATGTGCCAGTGTCGAGAACGTCCATGTACCACCACAGTAAATCCTCCCAATGACCCTTTGAAGGAGGTAATGTTTTGGTCCTGGGGAAACTGAGACCAGGAGAGTCCAAGTGACGACTCCAAGGTCACACAGTGGGGAAACTGCCGAGGCAGGATTTGAACCCACAGCCCAGCTCTTTACCACACACTGCGCTGCCTCTCCAAGGCTGGCTCTTGGCTCCTGTTGCCGCCTGTCCTGCTACTGTCTGGTCCTCTCCCGTCTGCCTATTGGTGTTGATCTCTGGCTCCTCCTGTGCCCTTTGCTCTATTCATCCATTCATTCAACAAAAGTCTGCTGGGTACCACCAGGGACATACAGCCTGGACATTCTCAACCTGCCCATCCCCACACTGGCATTTGCATCAACATGTGAGCAGCCAGGAGGGTGTTCTGCATAGTGTGGGTGGGTGAGGCTGGGTGGGTGTGTGACCTGTGAGGGTATGCAAGTGTCTGTGTGGGTGCTGGCAGCTCTTCTGTGGAAGGTCATTAGCATATGTATGTGTGGACAGGTGTGTGTAGGTGTTGACTGTAGTGCATGTGTCCACCAGGTATGTGTATCAATTAGCCTTTGCTGTATAACAAACCACCCTAAAACCAGTGGCATAAAACAATGATTTTTCATTAGCCCATGATTCTAAGCCTAGGCAATTTGGCCTGGGCTCAGCTGGACAGTTCTTGTGGTCTTGCTCTAGTTCACTCAAGTAGCTGCAGTGAGCTGAGGCTGGATGGTCTCAGATAGCACCACTCACCTGCCCGGCAGTTGGCAGGCTATCTGCCGGGGTGCCTCAGTTCACCTCCACGGGGCTAGCGTGGGCTTATTCACTTGGTGGTCTCAGCAAGGGGCGACAAGCTCCAATGAATAAGTGCTTTTTAAGCCTCTGCTTGCAGTATGGCTACTAATGTTCCATTGACTAAAGGCACACGGTCAAGTCAGATTCAAGAGGTAGAGAAAGAGAACGCCATCTCTTGGTCACACTGCAACAGAGCATGAGTATAGGTATGGGGGAATTACTGCCGCCAGTTTTCAAACAATATACCCCAGGCCATGCGCCAGGTAAAGTGCTGAGAAAAGTACTGAGATTTGCAATCACACAAACCTGGGTCTCTGCCACTTACTTGCCTTCCCTGACACCCAGTCCCTACCCCCCAGCTAAATCATTAGCATCTGACAGTCTCTAGCTCCCTATCCTGTTTTTTCCTTCCTAGCATACATGATCCCTGGGTTTATCTTAAACAGAGTCACAGTATTTGTTTATTGGCTCTCAGAATGCAGCTCCAGGAGACAGTGAATTTGCATCGCTCTAGGCTGTGTCCCCACCCCCCCGGGAACAGTAGGTGCTCCATAAACATTTGTTTGGGTGAAGGAAAGAGTGAAAATGAATGAGTGAATAGTGTGCTGGAAAGAACTGGCTCTTGGGAATTAGGAGGTCTGGTTTCAGGTCCCAGCTAGGGGGCCCAGGTGAAATTGTCTACCTCTCTAAGCCTTGGTTTCCCTAGTTGTGCTGTGAGGCATTTGTGGTCTCTAGGGAAGTTCTAGGTTGGGAAAGGAAGACGCCAAGTTGAGGAGGGGACAGAGTCCACTGGGGAGGAAGGGAGCTGGGCTCTCTCCCTGGTGAGGCCAAAGCCCTCCTGGAGATGAAAATAGCCCAGTCCAGCCCAGGGGTCAGCCCCCGACCCTCGCTGTGGTGTCCAGCTGGAGCCAAGGGGAAGGGGCTCTGTCTGGAGTCTGCCAGCCTGGCGTGCCGGGATCGAGGCTGCCTGACAGCTGGGCCAGGCAGCCCCGGGAGACTCTTAAAAGTGAACTCTGACTGTTGGTTGCCCCCAAACTCTCTCCCCACCTCTCCCTCCTCCCTTAGTGTCCACGGGTGGGACAGATTCCTTAACCCTCGACATGCCTGCAGACTTTGTAACTCGCAAAGCTCTCTTTGGATCCGTGTCTAATTTCATCCCCGCACAGTAGCTACTGTACTGGTGGGGACCCTGCAGCTCAGAGAGGGCAGCTGTCTCATTGAAGGTTGCACAGCTAAGACGTGGTGTAGCTATGATTCAAACTCAGGCCTGGCCTACCTCTGCCCTCAGGTTTGGATATGCCTGTGTGTGTGTGTGTGTGAGTGAGTGTGTCTGTAGGTTCGCGTGACCCCCAGTTAACCCTCACTGCCACATAGTACACCCCCTTCACCTGGCCCTTCAGTCTCTGATAGGGTGTGGTGGTTACGGGCATTGGACTTCCTGGTTCAAATCCTGCCTTTGCCACTTCTTAACTGGGTCTAGCCTTTTGGGTCCCCATTCCTCAGCGTCTGCCAATAGGACAAATCCCTTAATCCTGGACAATATAATGACTAACATTATAAGCATTATGTGCAGGTTTTAAAAATGCTTAATTAGTTGCCAATATTTAAACATTTAAACCTTAGGAGGATAACATACACACACCAGCTAACGGACATCTATCCAGCCCAAGCACCTACTGTGTGCCTGGTATAGTACAAAGCTCTCTCAGGGAGCTCATTCCTTCTCCCTGAGAAGTGGGTACCATTCCTGTCTCATCCAAAGGAGTCTCAGAATGGTGACACCATGTGCCCCTGGTCACACAGCCAGGGAGGGCACAGCTGGGGAGAGAGGGAATGCTCGGGGGTGGCTGAGACCCCGGTACTCACTCCACTGGGGGCCTGGAGATGTTTACTGTCATCCAGGCAGGTGTATCACCCTTCTCTGGGTCTCAGTGTCCCCTGGGCAAAGCAGGAGTGGGATGGTGGTGAAACGAGAGGGCCTGGCCAAGAATGTGGGCTTGGTAGGGCCCAAATTTCCAAGTTCTCATGAGAAGCCAAATTCTTAAAAAAAAAAAAAAATTCAGTTTGGTTATTCTCTCACTGTTTAAAGGTGGGCAGCTAATTAAATTTAAGAGTTCCCCAGGTGAAGGGTATGATGCTATCTGTTACAGCAGTGTTTGTAACAGCAAACAATCAAATATGTCCCTCAATGGGAAGTGGCCAGATAAGCTCCAGCCCCACCGTGCAATGGAACCCTGTGCACTTTGGCTGCCTTTGAGGAAGGGAATTGGCTGGAAGGACCAGGGGGTTTGGAGAGAGCCTCACTTTTTACCTTTGGAACATTTTGAATTTTGAAACATGTGAATGTATTATCCCTGCAGAGAAAATGAAAATAAATTTAAAATAAACTAGAGTGAAAGAAGTACACAAGAAGCCTGAAGCAGACAGTCAGACAAACCTCGAGCCTGCAGGCCCAGCCAGCTGCCGTCTCATGGGCAACCCCAGGCCACATTCTGGATTCTGCCCAGCTTGGTTTTGTGGCTCCACCCTCTACTCTAATATTTTGGTTTCCACACACACAGCACCCACGGGAAACCCCAGCCAATGGGCATCAGGTTCTGGGTTGTGCCACCTGCCAAGGTCGGTAGTTGGGCATGACACAACCCGGGAATGGTGTCATCCAGATGCCTGAGTGATGAGGTGGCCTGGGTGGAAGGATGACGCTTCTGCAGTCCCTCATGCCTTGCCAGTCTGGTGTTTGTCTGGCAACATCCAGGTGGGTAAATGGACACTTCAAATCAGCCATCCCCATCAATTAACTCTGAACCTTCAGGGACTGAACCCATCCATCCATCCATCCATCCATTCATCCATCCATCCATTCATCAAATGTTCATTGAACACCTGCTATGTGCCAAATACTGTTCCAGACACAGAAACAGCAGAGAACAAAATAAACAAAAATGCCTGCCCTTGTGGAGTTGACATTCTGGTGGGAAGAGAGGCAATACATACAGATACCAGATGATGACAGTGCTGTGGTGAAAAAAAAGCAGGAAAGAGGGTTGGGAAGATCGCAGACATTCTCCTTTTTTATGGATGTATAATTAATATACAATAAAATTGACCCATTTTAGGTATATAGGTCAATGGGTTTTGACTAACTATAGTATCTGCGTATTCACAACTGCAAACAAGTTCTAGAATATTTCTATCATCCTGTAAAGTTCCTTCATGCCCCCTGGTAGTCAATCCTCCGCTGCCACCCACTCTCCACTTAGGAAGCCACTGATGAGTTTTCTTTCACCATAAATTTCTCTTTTCTAGAATACATAGAAATGGATTCACAAACTTCAAGTCTGGATTCTTTCTCAGCAAAATGCATTTGAGATTCATCCACGTTGTTGCAGGTATCAGTAGTTTGTTCCTTTTTACAGCTAAGGCATATTCCATGACCTGGATATGCCACATTTTAATTATCCATTCAACCTGTTGAGGAACATTTGGGTTGTTTCTATTTTTTGGCTATTACAAATAAACCCGCTATGAACATTCATGTACGAGTCTTTGTGTGGACATATATTTTCATTTCTCTTGGGTAAATACCAAGGAGTGGGATTGCTGGGTCTAGTGGTGAGTGTGTGTTTAACTTTTAAATAGGGTGCAGGGGAGGCCTCCCCGGCAAGGTGTCATTCCAGCAGCGGCCTGAAGGGGGCGAGGTGGAGGGAACCGAGGCGCAAGCCTGCCTGGTGTGTCTGCGGAGCTGCCTGGAGGCCTGTGCGGCTGGGGCCGAGTGAGGGCGGGAGGGAGTAATGGGGTCGGGTGTCGCGGGCCAGCGTGTGCAGGGCTTTGTGGGTCATTTTAGGGCCGGGTGTAGGTGGGGTGGGCTTCTGCGCAGGGGTGGGTCGGGGTGAGACTTGCGTTCTCACAGCGCCCCCTCTGGCTCGGCAGTGGAGAATGCGCTGCAGGGAGGCAGATGAGGAGGCTTGGGCAGCGGTCCAGGCCGCGAGGGGAAGGAGGCTGCACCCGGCTGGAGGAGGTAGGGGTCGGGGGAGTGTTGGATTCTGGCTCTCCACTGAAGGTGGAGCCAACAGGACTTGGGGATGTATTGGAGGTGGACTGGAAGGAAATAGGGACATGAAGGACGGCCTCTGGGAGCTAAGAGGGACCCCCAGCCGACAGCCAGCAAGAAAAGGGGGTCCTCAGCTGAGCAATCACGAGGAACTGAACTCTGCCAGCAACCAAAAGGGGCTTGGACCCAACTATGCCTTGCTGGGGTTTCTGACCTAAAGAAACGGTGAGAAAATAAATGGATGTTGTTTTAAAAGACTAAGTTTGTGCTAATTTTGTATGCAGCAGTAGAGGACTAATGTAGGCATCCTGGAATCCTGCAGTGTTGGAGATAAAAAGGTCCTTAGCAACCACTGAGTCCAATCCCCTCATATACCAATAGGGAAACTGAGGCTCAGAGAGGAATTGAACCTTGATTCCTACAGGAAGGCAACATCAGGCAGAAGCTGCCTCAGCCCTGGAGGCCCTACCAGGCACCAGCCTTTCCTCTCCTAGGAGGCTGCAATATTAGCTCCCCCCAGAGAGCCGGCTTCTAGCCACCCACTGAGTATCTTTAGCTCCTGGGGCAGCAAGCTTGGGCAGGCCCCTTGTTGGGGCAGCACCAGTGGCCAGGAGGTAGGCTCACCCCCTCTGGCAGAGCCTCGCCTGAAGGTGGCCTCTGGAGCACGCCCAAGCCTGGGACCCCAGGGAGAAGGAAGAAGCACAGGCTTAGGTCAGAGGTTCCCTCGCTAGAACCCCAGCCCTGACACTCACCAGCTGTGTGGCCCTGAGCAAGGGACTCTCCTTTGCTGTGCTGCAACGTCCCCATCTGTAAAAGGGAGCGGGAGTGCTTTCCTCCAGATGGATATGAGGCATCAGTGAGCTAATGCAGAGATGTGTGTCCCCAACCTCTTCCTCCTCATGGGCCTCAGTTTCCCCATCTTCTAAATGATAATGTACTCTATAGATGTGTTTTGGGGGCCCTCACAGCCCTAACAATGGACTGTTTCAGGAGCCCAAATGCCTGGGTTTAAATTCTGGCTCTGCTACTTCTAACTCTGTGACCTTAGATAAGTCACTTCATTACATCTCTGAGCCCCAGTTTTGTCATCCACAAAATGGGCTATAAATAATAGCTACCATAACATGAGAGATGCGTGTCAGGTACCTAGTAGAGTGCCGCAAGAATGTCAGCTGGTTATAATATTACCGTTATCACCATTCTGCTAGGCAGAGTCTCCCAGGGCAAGGGAAGTTTGGTTCCCTTCTAGACAAAAGTTTGTGGGCTGAGCTGGGCCTGCATACATTTCTGGGAAAACAAAACTATCCTTTTACTCCAGTCCTCTGCCTCTGCACCCCACCTAAAACTAGACCCCGATGATCACATTGCTTATAAACAATAAAGGTTTCGGTAAACAAAAGTCATCATTTATTTCTGTTCCCAGTTCTGACAAGTACCTCCTATTTTCCTCTAGACGGATGGTGTGTCCGTTTGCTAGGGCTGCTGTAACAGCTCACCACAAATTGGGTGGCGTAAAGCAACAGAAGCTTATTCTCTCATAGTTCAAGAGGCCAGAAGTCCGAAATGAAAGTGTTGGCAGGGCTGGTTCCTTCTGGAGGCTCTGAGGGACGATCTCTTCCCTACCACTTAGAAGCTTCTGGGTGGCTGCTGGGAGTCCTCGGCATTCCTTGGCTTGTGGCTGCATCACTGCCATCTCTGCCTCCATTGCCACCCAGCCCTCTTTCCCGTGTGTCTGGGTCTCCTTATCCAGCTCTCCCTCTCCCTTCTCTTACAAAGACACCAGTCACTGGGTTTTGGGGCCTACTCCACCATGACCTCCTCTTTTTTTTTTTTTTTTATTGTTGGTAAAAATCAAAATTTTTCACAATGCATACCAATATTTGTAAAATGATATATGATGACCTCCTGTTAATTTGAGTACATCTGTAAGGACTGTTTCCAAATAAGGTCACCTGCACAGGTACTGGGAATTAGGACTTGACTGTATCTTTTTTGGGGACACAGTTCAACCCACTGCAGATGGCTGTAACTTGTGCAAAATTTCCGAGGTGCAAATGCATGTCATAGGCACCAGTTGGAGCAGACATCACTATGATGTCACCACTGGCCATGTCCTCTGACCATTGCGGACTTACTGGTGTTACCAGACATCTCCCAAAGGCTAGACAGCCAAGAGTCTCTTCTGGGGAATTTGAAACTTGAAAACTTGAATGGAGGGCACATGGGCAGGGGGTAGTTGGGGATGAGTCATCCCTAGCCTATAAATCCATCTGTGGGCTCTTTGGGTAGTTAGATTCTGGTGTTTGCCACTCAAATCCCCTGGGCTGATGTGGTGATTGGGGGGACAGAGCATTGCCTGGGTTGAGGGCAGACATTGGAATGGAGCAGTGACCCCTCTGTTCTGTATAGGCAGCTGTGGAGTGGTAGAAAGAGCACTCAACTCAGAATTTGGTTTTCCATGACTTACTGGCTGTGTAATATTGGGCAAGTCAATCAGCCTCTCTGTGTGGTCCAGTGGGATGGAACCAGGGAGGACTTCAGGCTCAGACTCCTGAGCCTGTGGTCTTGACCACCATGCTTTACTACTGTAACCAGTTCAGGTGATGAGTGATGGATGGAGGTGGCCTTGATATGCAAAGATGAGTTCCTGCTAAGTAAAGGCCAAGTGATGCAGAGGTACAGGTGGGAAGGAAGTTTTGCCATGGGTGAAATAGAGCCAAGAGGTGGGAGAGCGTCATCAGCACATGGAGTTGGGTAGAAATGTGTGAAGAACCCAATAGAAATAGCATCACAGTTGAATGTCCCACAGTCACACTGTTAGTGGCAAATCAGATTCAGCAAAGTGATATCATCCATAACACTAAATTAATGTTGTTGTATTAATGTTGTGGCAGCATGGCTTAATGGTTAGGGTCACAGGCTTAAGAGTCACGCCTTCTGGGTTCAAATCCATCTTCCTCCTTGACTAGTCCTCTGACTTTGGGCAAGTCAGTTAATCTTTCTGAGTCTCAGCTTTCTCATCTCTAAAATGGAATTATAATAGTACCTGAAAGAATGCTAGTTGACTACCCAATTCCCTTCTATCTTTTTTCTTTATTAACCACATACTGATTTTACTCCTGGTGGCAACTACCCAGTTAAAGTACTAGACTTGCCAACCTCCCTTGCGGCTTGTCTAATGAGTAGAAGTTACAAGGTGAGGCTTCTGGGAAATATCCTTAGAGGAGATTGACCAGGTGAAAGGAAAGCACATTTGCCCATCCCACTCTTTCTCCTTCTTCCTACATGGAACTCAGAGACTATGGCTGGAGCTCCAGTGGCCCTCTTGGCTCAAGAGGTAGCTTGAAGTCATATGCTAAGGATGAAGCAACATGAAGCCAGAAGAAACCTGGGGGATCGGTAACACCATGGAGACTGCACAAGCCCTGGACTAACTCTTCTCAGATGACAACTACTACCCGGCTGGGGGCAGCCCGGCCAGGGCAACAGGAGACCCTGCCACTTTTGAGTGGCCTTTGTCTTGATTTGGCCCTTGCCCTGTGGCCGGGGTCCTTTGGCTGTTTTCTGGAGCTTTGGGGTATATGTTTCTGCCAGTTCTTGCTGGTTGTTTGGGGGGTTCTATGTGGGATGGGGCCCTGAGGCATCTCTGCCATTTTGATCAGGTAGGGCTTCCATCATTTTCATCCTCTCCCTCATTCCTGGCAAACATGCAGGCACTATAATGAATAATGGAGATGGAGATGTCCAAGACAACACACAGCTCTTGCCCTGAAAGAAGAATTCACAAGCCATGGAGTGATGGCCCCACCTCTATCAGGATGTAGGAGTCGGATTCCTCGGAGCTCTGTTGCCCTGTAGAAGCTTTGTATAGCCAGCAAGGGCTGGTGGGGGCAGCTTTCCAGAGGCTCCAGGGAACAGTTGGGGGACTGCAGTAGTGGGGTGCATGCTTGGTCAAGATAAAGGCCACTTGGGGGTAGTGGGATCTCCTGGAGAGCTGGGTGGCCCCTCTCCCACCCCTCAATGTATGGATCCCTGGTTCTGGTTCTGGAGGGAGCAGAGCAACCCTAGTGCACATACTGGGAGCATGTTTATGTCTAGCCCAATCTATCTGGCGATGGCCTGAGGGACTCGCTGTCCCACAACTTGCCTTGCATATAGAAGGCAGTTCATTGAGCTCTCCTACAGAATGCTGTGAGAGAGCAGTTTAGTCATGCTACCTGGGGCAAGTGGATTGCTGGCTGTAGGACCTGGAGGGCAGTGCATGGGACCATGATGAAACTGTTTCCTAGGGAAGAGGGGACATTTGGAAGGTAAACGTGAATTCCCAGGACAACATATACATGCCCAAGACAAGAGGCATGCACATGCTTTGGTTTAGAGCGATTCTCCAAACTCATTGTGCAATAACTCCTGAGGAGAGCACTCACACAGGTCAATCTTCAAAGACTGGGAAAGATGTTTTCTTTTTTCTGTCCTCTTCCTCCTCCTTCTTCGTATTCTTTTGTGTTAACTCCTGGCATTCAAGGAAAAGTCATCATAACACTAGCTGGATACAAGCATAAGGAACAAATAATTCAGAGTCTAAATTATTATGATAACACACTATCAAAATGTCTGGTTTCAACAAATTATTACAAAACATACAAAGAAACAGGAACTGATAGCTCTGAAAAAGGAGAAGATGAAAACATTGGAAACCCACACTGAGGAGGATCAGACCTGGGGCATTCCAGAAAAAGACTTAAAAAATGGTCCTAAATATGCTCAAAGATCTAAAAGAAAACATGGACAAATAACTAAATGAAATCAGGGCAAAAATAGATGAACACAAAGAGAATATCAATAGAGAGATGGAAATTATGAAAAGGAACCAAACAGCTGAAGACCATAGTACCAGAAATTAAAAATTCCATAGAGGGGTTCAACAGCAGATTGGAGATGGCAGAAGAATTGGTGAACTTGAAAATAAGACAATTGAAATCATCCAGGCTGAGGAGCAGAAAGAGGAAAGAACGAAAAGTGAACAGAGCCTGAGGAAACTGCAGGACAACCTCAAGCATGCCAGTGTATGCCTTGTGTGAATCCCAGAAGGAGAAGAAAGAGAGAAAGGGATGGAGAGAATGTTCAAAGAAATAATGGCTGAAAACTTCCCAAATTTAATGAGAGGCATGACTATACACATCCAAGATGTTCAACCCAAATAGACCCACACCACAGCATGTTAGAATCAAACTGCGGGAGCAGGTGTAGCTCAGTGGTTGAGTGCCTGCTTCACATGTATGAGGTCCTGGGTTCAATCCCCAGTACCTCCAAAAAAAAAAAAAAAAAAAAAAAAAAAA
>JAQZBX010058977.1:0-17625 GCA_029593785.1 Cabassous unicinctus | reverse complement strand
AATCTTTCTGACCTCATCTCCTCCCATCCTTGCCCTTGCTCACTCTGCTTCAGGGACACTGACCCCCTTGCTCTTCCTCAAACAACTCCTTTAGGTCTAGCTGGTTCCTCAGCCTGAAAGCTTCTCCCCAAGATCTCTCTAGGGTTCCCTCACCTCATTCAATGTTTTCAGTGTGGGCTTCCCTACCCAACCTTTTTAAAATGGCAAGAAACCTCTCTCCAAATTCTTTCCCCCTTACCCTGCCTGCTTTTCCCCTAAATTTTTCGACTTCTAACATTCTATATAATTTACTGATTTATAGGTTTATTGTTTACTTGTTTCCCCTTGCTAACATGTAAGCGCCACAAAAGCAGAGATTTTTTAAAAATCTGTTTTTGTAACTGGTGTATCCCAAACTCTAAACACAGAGAAGTCACTCAATAAAAATGTGATATTCATCATAAACTATTCATTAATGAATCCATATCTTTATAAATGTACTCATCCTGGCCTTTTCTACCTGCCACATTCCTGGTCCACTCTCAAAAGTGTCTTCTGACTTTCCCAAACTGCTTCCGATGCCTCTTATAGCACACATCCTAGTACTCTAATGATACATTTTGATTTATTTCCTTTTCTAAACTGTAAGCTTCTTAAGGCAGGTACTGTGTCGAATTTACCTTTGTAGTCCCAACCTATCAAATTATCTCATTTGTACAGAGTAGGTTTTCAAACAATGAAACAGCAGACTCCCCTTTTTGTGTTTGGTTTTGGATTGATAAACAGTGGAGTTTAGTGGCAGTTTGCCACAGAGGGAGATGCAGGCCTGGGGGACTCATTTCCTGAAGGCCTGCAGCCTGAGACTGCTACAGAGCTGATGCCAGCTGAGTCACTCCTGCATCTCAACCTCTAACTCTGAAACAGATCTGGATCTCTGATTAGCAGTCCTTCTCTCTAGAGCAAGGTTAGTACAGGGCTGCCTTTGCATAAGGGGTGGGAGAGAAGGAGCACAAAATGAGAGGGTGGGCAGCACCACGTCTTTCATAGGGGACCTATCCTGGAATCTGAAAATCTCAGAAATTCCTTAGCAACTGATCATCCTTGCTCCCTTTTTCTTTGCTAAGTCTGCATTTCAGGAGTCACATTCTCAGTACAGCTGAAAAGAAAAACATCATATATAGCTTTATAGCACCACACATATAGGATTTACACATGCAATCTATAGATGGTTTTTTTCTTTTTTCTTTATTAGAGAAGTTGT
The DNA here is from genome assembly GCA_029593785.1 of Cabassous unicinctus. Taxonomy (NCBI): domain Eukaryota; kingdom Metazoa; phylum Chordata; class Mammalia; order Cingulata; family Chlamyphoridae; genus Cabassous; species Cabassous unicinctus. The sequence continues at coordinate 16,385 of JAQZBX010058977.1, read as the reverse complement.
GGCTTTACAGAACAATCATGCATAAAATACAGGATTCCCATACACCACACTATTGTTAACAACTTGCATTAATGTGGAATATTTGTTACAATCGATGAAAGCACATTTTTGTAATTGTGCTACTAACTATAGTTCCTGGTTTAATTTAGAGTACACTGTGTAGTATAGTTCCATGGATTTTTCAAGTTTTTATTCTGTTGCTATATATACAATCTAACATTTCCCCTTTAATCACATTCAGATATATATGTCAGTGCTGTTAATTAGGTTCACAGTGCTGTGCTACCACCACCACCCTCCAGTACCAAAACACTGACATCCTTCCCAATAGGAACCCTGTACATTTTAAGCCTTAACCTCCCATTCCCCATGCCCACCCCATCCCCTGGTAACCTATATTCTAGATTCGGACTCTATGAGTTTGCTTATTCTAATTATTTCAAATCATTGAGATCACACAATATTTGTCCTTTTGTGTCTGGCTTATTTCACTCAACATGATGTCTTCAAGGTTCATCCATGTTGTGGCATGCATCAGGACTTCATTCCTTTTTACAGCTGAATAATATTCCATTGTATGTATATACCACATTTTACTTATCTATTCATAGGTTGATGGATACTTGGGTTGCTTGGATCTTTTGGCAATTGTGAATAATGCCGCTATGAACATCGGTTGTAAATTGTAGTTTGCATCCCTGCTTTCATTTCTTCTGAGTATAGTCTTAGTAGCAGGATTGCCGGGTCATATGGTAATTCTATACTTAGCTTCCTGGGGAACCTCCAAACTGTCTTCAATGGGGCTGCACCATTTTACATTACCACCAGCCATGAGTGAATGTTCTTCTTTCTCCATATCCTTTCCAACACTTGTTATTTTCTATGGAGGGGTTTTTATAAGAATTATGCCTTGGACTTCTTGCACAAAGTTAGAAAGGTTATCTTCCAAAAGCTCCAAGGCTTAATGCATTCCAGTGTTATCAAATCCAAAAGCAACTATACATTGTTGTGTGGTTTTGAATTATAACCTACTTGTTAAAATAGCTATTGTTTCCCCTAAGGACAGCCTACATTTTTACCTTGATGTCATCTCACTCTGGGTCTCAAGAGGGTAGGGAAGTTAATAGCATAAATGCATAAATATAGTTCTGTGATACAGTGAGTTATAAGACAATGGTGGAAAAGTGCTTACCAATTTTAGTCACCTTCAACTGGACCAGTAGAAAGAAAGCCATGTCAGCCCAGGATTGGTGAAAGAAATGAAAGCAGTGCTTATCAAATAGACATTAAGTCAGAAGTGATATTTTGATCATCATTACCTTGAACCCTGTTACGGTTTCATCTGCCTTGAATATGTTGGGAGAAGTGTGCTTTATTATCTGGTACCCAAATTACTACACTGGGGAAACTAATTTCCACTTCATCCTGGGCTTCAAATTTCACACACACACACACACACACACACACACACACCTGCCACCTCCCCCCCTACTACAAGGAGGGAAAACACTGAAGCCAAATGGCCCTTGATTTGGGACCTTTGAGTTTGTTTGCTCTGTCATCACCATGTGACATCTCCCCCCTCCCCCATCCACCGATCCAAGAAGAAAGCTGTTTATAAGGACTTAGTAGTAAACCCCTCGAAGTTATCTAGGGAAAGATATGAAGGACACAAATCCACAATAAAATCCATTTTTTCTCTCTTAAAACAATATCTGTTGTTGCATGTTTTCCTTATTTATTCATATCAACTATAGCAAAGGCCTCTGGCAGATTAGCTGAAGCACACATCTAAGATTTGAAACAAAATGTTACTGAAATGGAACCATTTGCCCTAGTGAGTGAGTCAGGGGTAGAGGCCTGGAATGTGGGACTTGATTCCTGGCTTCGTAACTCTAACCACTTCCTTTCTTGGATATTTAAGTTGGTTATTGCACTGTGAGGGGCAGGAGTGGGGAGGGGAGATGGTTTGCTTTTTATGTATTTACTCAGAAACTTACATCTGAACTCTAACCCACATGTAAGGCACTCCATTGCAACTTAACAGGAGCAAGTGATGATTCATAATATATAATTTGCATCAGAGCCTTTGGTACCATGATTTTTCCTGGGTCTTGAGCAAGAGGATTGGTTTTATGTTAGTAGAGAGGGCTCCAAATGGAGAAGAGAACAAGGCAAAAGAGTAGAAGCTAATACCTAATTCTAAACATTATCTTAAAAGTTAAACTAACCAGTGATCATTTAATCACCTAGTCTTTACCCATAATGTTTCTAAATAAATTCTCAGGTTTTAAACTTAGTATCAGAAGTTCATATAACTTCACATATGAGAGACATTAAGAAATGTAGCTTTCAATTGGGGTTTACATGTTTGTATCAGAAAGAGGGTATGAGGTCTTTGCCATGTACAATGATGCCCGTGTTCTCCTGATTTTGTTTGTTGTTGGCTTGTTTGTTTTTTACTTTAGTTAACTACTGAAAGATATTCAGTGAGTATTTTTTAAGTCTAGGAAGAAACAGTTAAACACAATGCATCCATTATAATGTAGATTAAAATGTCAAAACAACCTTAGTCAACTGGAGAATCTTAGCCAATTTGAGAACCTTGGCCTTTGGAGAATCTTCCAGGCCAGTCATGATTGTGTGAGGAAAAAAAAGTCTTACTCAAGGGGCTTGTTCAAATGACATGTTTCCCTTAGAAATTCTAGTCTTTTAATACTGACACCCTCATTTGTGAAAATTCACCGCAGAATTCAGGAATTGGTTCTAGTTCCTCTGAGAATATTCCTCAATCAACAAGTTGTCCACCTAGCTAGGGACATCTTCCTGGAATTAAGACTGCAGAACCTAGGTTATAATTAACTCAGACTTCCTCCTCCTCCTGTACCTTGGCCATGATCTTAATCCTCACCTAGATTTTCCATCTCATCTATGGAAAAAATTTTGTTCTAAATTAGATCAACTCTAGTCTTGTTAGTCTAAGATAAATTGGCATTGGTGGCTTAAAGGAATCCTAAACCAATTTTAGACCATTTAGTTAGACTTAAGCATGATCAAACAAAGCTAGACTTCTCAGTGGGGGGGATAAAATTGCTCAGTTTTATCTTTTTTCTCCCTGTAATAAAAAACATTGCTTGGTAATGCTAAGCCTAGTGAATTTTTTCAAAGCAGTTTGGAGGCAAACAAAATTTTCCAATTCTGGGAACTACAGCATTGACAATACACAGAAAGAAAAAGTGACACAATGGGAGGGACTTTGGAGTTTAGCAGTTTTCAACTTCATAGATTATTTAAAGTTAGATTTCAGGTTTATTGCTATTTATCTAAAGAGCTCAAAGCTCTTTCCTATATGATCTTCTTACAACTTTGCAAGAGATAAGTTTGATGGAATAGAGTAGAATCAAGTAGTATTCTCCCACTTTTGCAGGTGTGAAAGTTGAGATTCAGAGAAGCTGTTATGTACTTTCACTCGTGTACAATATCTTCCAGGAAAGAGGAACACCTTACTTAACATATTAAAGAGAAAAGAGAAATCATCTACCCTGAACTCCTTCAATTTCCTCCCCTTTACCCCAAACTAATCTACTTCTGATTACACCCTTCCCTCTTTCTTCTGTCCCAGAGGAAAACAGTGAACACATTCTTTCCAAAATTATTATTCTACATTTGCTCTTGATCCTTTTCCTTTCCATTCTTCAGTGATCTCTCCCTATCCATTCCCCATTTTCATTTGTTCATTCATTTATTTCTTCAACAAGCATTTATTACATTCTTGTCACGTGTCAGACTAAGTATTTGGGATACTGAAATAAAAGATGCATTTCCTACCTTCAAGGGGCTCACAGTCTAGTGGAGGAGATGACAAAATGGATCATTACAAATCACACACTTACAATACGGTGTATTGTAAAGAGCAACAACAGAGGTCCGCTCATCATGCCGTGGTTGTAGACACAGCAGAGGTTGGCGAAGGCTGGAGTGGAGGAGATGACAGCTGAGCTGGGTCTAGAAATTTGCCATGAGGACAAGAGGGAAAAGAAGGGGAGCCAAGGTAGCCCAGTGGTTGAGTGCCAGCTTCCCACATACGAGGTCTCGGGCCCAATATCCGACCCTGGTACCTCAAAAAAAGAAAAGGGGGTGGGGGGTGGGGGGGGGAAGAAGAGCATTTTAGACAGGGAAACAACATGAGCATGCAAGAGAATTCAAGGGATCAGAAGTAGTTTAGGAAGGCAGAAACACAAAGAATAGACATGTGTTGGAAGTGGGAGTTGAGGGATCCAAGTAAAGGATCTTGAAAGTGATGGGGGAATTATTAAAGTAACTTAAGGATGCAAGTAATATGGGCAGATTTGCATTTCTGAAAGCCTAATCTTATATCAGAGGATGATAAGCCCAGGAACTATTGCAGTGGTCCTGAAGAGACATGGGCAATTGGGGGTGTATGGTGATGTCGTTATTAGAGGGAATACAGAAAGAGGCAAACTTCAGTGTAAAGAGGAATTCAGTTTAAGGACATGCAAGTGAAGATGCCCAACAGAGTGTTGGTTACAAGCATCTGAAATTCAAAGGAGTGGTTAGTGCTGGAGATTTAAGTTTGGAAGTCACAGCACAGAGAGGCGACTGGGGGGCCATGAGTACAGGTGAGATTGCTGAGGAAGAATGGATGTGCTCCATGAGGGAAGGGCAGGCATTTTTGTAGGTTTTGTTTATTGCTGTATCTCCGGCACATAGAACTGTGCCTGGCATATAGTAGCATCCAATAAGTATTTGAATAAATGAATGAAATAATGAAAAGAGAAGAGGGTTAAGAACATAACTCTAAGAAACATCAACACCTAGGGAGGGGCATGGGAAAAGAAGCCGGTGAAGGACATTGAGGTAGAAAGGTCAGAGAGGTAGGAGGAAAGGCAGGAGAGAGTGGAGTGGGGTCACAGAAACCAAGGGAGGAGAGCTTCCAGAAGATCAGCAATGCTGCAGAAAGGTCAAGTACAATAAGAATGAAAAAGTGTCCATTAGTTTTGGCAACTAGAAAGTCATTGGTGTTTTCAATGAGGGTTGCAGTCAGATGACAGCAGTTTGAAGAGTATACAGAAGGTGGTAAAGAAGCTGTGAACGTAGATGATTCTTTTCAGAAACTAGGCTGCATCTTCATTAAGCAATTTTTTTCTTTCCCTTTTCATTGATCCTTCCCCTCAAGCTATAGATATATTCAAGTCTCCCTATCTTTATTTATTTATTTACCACCATTTGAGCCACATCCGTCCCCCTCCCTATCTTTAAATAAATAAATAAAAACACCTTCCCAGGAAGCAGAAGTGGTTCAAACAATTGAGCTCCCGCCTATCACACAGGAGGTCCCCAGGTTCGGTTCTTGGGGCCTCCTAGAAAAGATGGGCAGGTGCAGTGAGCTGATGCAACAAGATGATGCAACAGAGAGACACAAAGAGGAAAGACAATGAGAGGCAAAACAAACGAGGGAGCTGAGGTTGCTCAAGCATTTGAGTGCCTCTCTCCCACATGGGAGGTCCCAGCTTCGGTTCCTGGTGCCTCTTAAAAAGAAGAAAAGCAGACAGCGAGCGCAAACAATGAAGGGGCGGGGGGAATAAATAAATAAAATAAATCTTTAAAAAAAACAAAACACCTTCCCTTTACTTCACTCTCAAGTTATTGATCTGTCTTTCATTACCCTTCTTCTCTCTGTCCTGAATGGAAGTGTGTGAGTGTATCTTGAATCTTCTTTCTTCTGTTGGTTCTCTTAATGATTCCCATTTATTTCTTTTCTAACTTAGGCAACTCTTGTATATTGTATCTATTGTATATCAATATATATACAGTGCATTTATTCACTTACTTTATCAAGTCATACTTGCCTCCTCTCTTTCTCTCTCACCCTACATCTAATACATCAGCAAATCCTCAACTCTGCCTTCAAGATGTTATACCCTGAATCTATTTCTCATCATCTCCCTCACTACCACTCAATCCAAGCCACTATCGTCTATCACCTGGACCACTGCAATAGCCTCTGACTGGCCTCCTACCTTCCACCCTTGCCTTTCTCTAGTCCAGGGGTGCTTAACAAGGGGCCCATGAGCTTGAATTGAAATTTAAAAAAAAACAAACGTTATTCTTGTGGGGATGTGTTGGTGCATGTGTGATACATTTATTAAATATACACAGTACAGTGTAGACTTAGTGTCTGTGGTTTTCACCTGACCGTCAAAGGGGTCCAAGGAACAAAAAAGGTTAAGAACCCCTGCTCTAGTCTATTCTCAACCCAACAGCCGGAGTGATTCTTTCAAAAAGTAAGTCATATGTATTATGTCAGCCTTCTACTCAGAACCCTCCAGTGGCTTCTCATCTCACTCTTAAGTCCCTGCATGGTCTGAACCCCCTCCCTATTACCTCTGACTTCATTTCCTACCACTCTTCCTTTCAAAGTTCACCTTACTCTGGTTACACTGGTCTCTTGAGGAACAGAGTGCTTCAGTGTTGCTTGAACATAAGGTACATATGGGAAAGTTTCCCCAAACGCATTCCACCTCGGGACTTCTGCATTTGCAGATCTATGCTTGGAACACTCTGCCCTAGCCTCAGACATCTTTTGGTTTACTTTCTCACTTCCTTCTGGTCTCTGTTCAAATATCCCCTTGACCCAAAGGTCTTCCCTGGCCATCCCTTATTTATTTTAAACTGCTTATTTATTTATTTTATTTGTTTATTCCCCACCCCCTTGTTGTTTGCAGTCAGTGTCTGCTCTCTGTGTCCATTTACTGTGTGCTTTCTGTGTCTGCTGGTCTTCTTTTTAGGAGGCACCAGGAACCAAACCTGGGACCTCCCATGGGGGAAAGAGGGCGCTCAATCGCTTGAGCCACCTCAACTCCCTGGTTTGTTGTGTCTCTCATTGTCTTTCCTCTTTGTGTCTCTTTTGTTGCATCATCTCACTGAGTCAGCTTGCCACACCAGCTTGCCTTCTCCAGGTCCTAGGAACTGAACCCGGGTCCTCCCATGTGGTAGGCGGGAGCCCAATGGCTTGAGCCACATCTGCTTCCCCCGGTCATCCTTTATAAGCTGCCACACCTCAGCCTCTTCCAACGTTCTACTTTCTTAAACCTACTTACACAGTCCTTATCACCAACTGACTCATGGTGGAATTTATTACTGTCTCTTTCCCCTTCCTAGACTGTGAGCACCTACAAAGTGCTCCTTCTAAGAGCACCTCCCCTGGAGGAGAGAAGATACAAAGATAACCAAGAAACTATTCCTGCTCTTGAGGAACCCACACAGCAGTGAGTCATATAACCCAAGCAGTAATTAGAATGGAAATGCGCACAGTCGTTGGATGCAAGCATCCGAGGCTCTGAGGAATGGTGTGGTTTGGGGGCCCTTCATGGCACTCTGCAGCCTGGGTGGCAGTTAAAACCATCGAGAGTGAGTGAGTTCACCCTAAGAGAATGGGAGAAATAAGAGGCATTCAGGAGACACCAGCGTTTGTTGGGCGAAGGTCAGAGAAATGAGGCAGAGAAGGAATAATCGAAGAGGTACCAGAAGAGCTGGAAAAATGGAACCGCTGATGGCAGCGCTTTTGTAATTGCCTTTATAGAATACTACAGGTATGCGTAGCGACTAACACTTTCTAATCTACTATGCTCCGGGGACTGTTCTAAGCATTTTACAGATATTTCCACATTAATCCTCAGGGCGTGAGGCACTAGGACAATCCATTTTGCCGATGAGGAAATGGTTACACTTACCCAAGTGCACACACCTACTGAGAAATAAAATTTTGAACTCAAGCAGTTTGAGCTTGCACTCTTAATCACGATGTCTCGTCCATCACACTCTACTGTGCCAGCTCTACGCGCGCTTTCAAATTTTATTGAATACCTATGCAGGGTCAGGCACCGTTCTAGGCTATGGTTGGGAGCAAGGAAGCAAAGTCCCCCCCCTCCATGGAGCTTATATCCTAGTGAGGGAGACTGGCATTAAACAAGTAAACAGATACACGATAATGATAAGTGTTGTGAAGAAAAATGCAGTAGCGGAAGGTCTTGTGAAGGACAGGTGGTGGTGGCCTCTGCGAAGAGGTGACATTTAAGTAGAGATCTGAAGGAAGTGAGAGAGTGAGCCAATAGGATGTCTGGGGGAAGAATATTCCAGGCAGTGGGAACAGCTGTGCAAAAGCCCTAAGGTGTGAGTGTGCCCGGCGTGTTCCAGGAACTGCAAGGAGCTCAAAGCCCAGTGGACTAGGGAGAGAGAGGTCAGAAAGATATGGAGAGATTTCCAGGCCATACTGTTAAATGGAAGAGATTAAGGGACTAAGCATAGTAGTTTATATGGAATAATCACGTTGATTAAAAATATGTGTGTATGAATATGTATGCTATGTACATGTGTTTGTTTATTTTCTGAAAGACTAGACAACAAGCTTAGAGTGATTACCTTCCATTTGGGAGTTAAATGATAGATGGAAGGGGAATTTTCAGTTTTTATTTTATACTCTTCCAAATTATTTGAAATGTTTACCCTGCATATATTACTTTTATAACCAAAAATTGGTTTTAAAAAATAAACTCTTAACCATGTGTCTCTTTCCAGCTGAAGAAGCCTTCTCTTTCTCTGTACAGCTAAGCTCCCTGGAAGCATTGCCTGTCTACTTGCTCCTCCGTGCCGTCCCCATTTCTTCCTTAACCAAATACAATCTGACTTTGGACTTCACCTTTCCCCTACAACTGTTCTTACTGAAATAATCTATGACTTCCCCATGACTACAACAGACATCCTTCAGTCCTTTTGCTTCTTGATCTCTCTGCTACATTTGATATTGTTTCTAGCTCCTCTCTTTGAAAGGCCTTCTCCTTTGGCTTCTCTTGTCCCCTTTCACCTCACTGCAAGGAGATGAAAGCACAGTGAACTAGGAAGACAGTCTTTCTCAGTCTGTTTCATTGGCTGCTTTTTGTTATCCCACCCCACAGACCTGGGTTTCTTCGGGTTCTATTCTTGACCCCTTTTCCTTGTGTGCTACACACTCTTTCTGTGTGATCTCATCCATGCCCGTGGCTTCAACTATATCTGTAAGCTTCTGAATCCCACATCTACATTTTTAGCCAAGAACAAGTACTTTTCTTCTGAGCTCCAGACCAATAGATTCAACTGCCTACTAGACATCTCCACCTGCGGATCTCAGAAGCATCTCAAACGCAACGATTCCAAAACCAAATTCATCATTTCCAAGAAGAAACATCTTTTCCCCTTGTTCTCCTTATGTTAGCTGGTGGTATCATCATCTGCCCGATTGACCCAAGCTGGCAACTGAGAATAGCTTCTCTTCTTCACCCCCACCCCCACATTTAAATGGACACCAAAAGTCGTTCTATCTGCTAAATATCTCCAGAGTCTATCCTCATCCTTACCTCTTCACTGCCATAGCGCTTTGCCCTTCGTCTGGACTTCTGTCTGTGGAGATGTGAGTCTGAAGCCCCGGAAGGAGGTCAGACATATTTTAACTGCTCTTTCTTCCTCTCATCTCACCACCAGCCTGCCTTCTTACATTCAGCTGCCACAGTGATGCTTCTCATACACAAATTCTATTATGTCAGTCCCTGCTTGAAATCTTTCAATTTCTTCCAAACCTTTATAGGATAAAATCCAAACTCCTTACTATGATCTGGTCAGTCATCTTTTGAGACTTTCCCACATGTACCTTATGTTCAACAACACTGAAACACTCTGTTTCTCATACAGCTCATGCTTTTCGCGTTCCTGTGAAAACTTTGTGTCATAGCACCTCTGCACCTCCAGCTCTGACTTAATGCCTGGTTCAAAGGAGGTACTCACTACATGCTTGTTGAAATAAATAAAAGGGCAAAACAAAATGGGAAAGCATAGAGATCAAGGTAAGAACCCCATTCAGAAGACTACTACAAGAGGACAACTTAGTGATAACTTGAAGGAAAGGAAATGCTTTAGTTCAACATTTTCCTTCAGGCAGTAATGATCAAGACAGTAAGGTGATCAAGCAATAATGATTCTTATCATTTTTCTACCTTTGAAAATTATGAACTTTGGTCACCAGTACAATTTCAAATGGAAACAATTTAAATACTTTAAAATACAATGTTAACAACAACAAACTAACAGTCCAGCACATACCACTGCCAAAATCCTCTGATAAAATAAGACCCCTTGGGTGTGAACCCCAAGGTCCAAGGGTGCAGTGGGGAAGGGTCATTTAATCTGCAAATATTAATTGGGCTGGTACACACAGTGCTGGCACAGTAGAGGCAAAGACAAGATCTTGCCCTGAAGGAGCTCATGGTCTCCAAATCTCCTAGTCCTTTCCTTCTCACCTTTAAGAAGGACAGCTGTCCATGTTGGGGCCAGTATTTAAAGTCCTTGTAGTCGAAAGTGTGGATATACATGATTCTTTTGGAGTTCAGAAATGGAAACTCACAGATTCAGGAGCAGTAGCAAAATGCAACCATTGCTTCCTTAACGGGAGAGTGCCTTTGTGGGACGCTAATGCACTTGGGGGCTCTTGCCTTTCCTTTCTCTGAAGAAAGCAGCACCTAAGGATTCTAAGCAGTCCTCTGTTCACTGGTGATCCAGCCTTCCTTTGGGCAAGCTTAAAGGACTCAGCTACAGTTCTTCTCTTATTTCAAGAACCTTGGGAACTACTAATGCAATGTGTTCATTTGGGGACCCTTTGGAGCAAAGAAATTGCTGATATGAAAGGGGTATCTTCACCCATGACTAAGGGAATCCTTGGGGGAAAAATAAATGAGAAAGGACACTTAGAATATGCCATTCAATCTTCACAATAATTCTGTGAAGTCGCTATTAATATCCTTAGTTTTACAAATTAGGAAACTGAGGTGAAATGAGATTAGGTGCCTGGTTCAAGGTTGCACAGCTGCAATGACTGGGCCAGCTGTTCAAGCCCAGTTTTGTGACTCTGAACCCACATTAGTTGGATCACAATACTGGTTTGCAATGAGAGATCTGTCCAGGGGAGGGAAAAAGGGAGTGAACATCTCGAGGCCCCTTCATGAGTTTGCAGAAATGGGTAAAATTTGGGGTTCTCTTCTTAAGAGTTTCCTTCTGTCATTTGGAAAAAAAAAATAAAATCTGTGCATTTCAATTATTTTACTGGAAGGGTGTGGGGAACCAGGCACTCTTGAACACTGCTGATGGGAGTATAAATTAGAACAATCTTTGGGGGGACCAACTTGGCAATATCCACCAAAATTATGAACGTGCTTACTTTTTGACTTGGCAATTCCACCTCTAGACATCCCAACTACGGATCTATTTGCACATTCGCAAAATGTCACACGTTCAAGATTATATACTGCAGCATTGTTTGAAATAACAAGATTGGAAACAATTGCCCACCAATAAAGAAATAAATGATGCTACATCTATTTCATAAAGCTCCAAGAATGAGGAAACTCTGTCTACTGATAGGAATGACTTCCATGATATATTAAGTGAAAGAAGGATCCAGGAAATGGTTTTGATATGCTTTCATTTATGGGAAAACTTAGATATGTATTTACTAGTATAGGCATAGACTATCTCTGAAAGGATATTCAAGAAACTGATAACATTAGTTGCTCCTAAAAAAGGGTAAGGTATGGCTGGGGGTGAGGGGAGAAGGTGGTCAGAACAGGTGAGGGCTTCATTACTTAAAAATTTTTAACCATATGAATGTACTAGGTAGTCAAGAAAAATACATTTCAAAATAAAAAACAAACACAACTTGCAGTTTAAGTACCTTACGAATAAGGCATAGAATTTCTTTTTATGATGGGCAGTATGGTTAGTGGGTATTGGTGTCAGATCCCAGTAAATTTTGGTCCTACTACTTGGTAGCTCTATGGTCTTGGGCAAGTTATTTTAAGCCTCACTTTGCGCATCTGTAAAATCAGAATTATCTCATAAGATCGTAGTAAGAATTGAATGCACATAAAGCACTTAGGCTCATAAAAAGAACTCATTAAATGTTAGTTATTATTTCTGTCCCAAAAGTTCCAACAATAAACCAAATTCTGATTTACTCTGGCTCCTTTTGGACTAGTTTCGAGGCAAAGAGACATATGAGATGATTTCTCAATGAGTTTTTCCACCTGGAGCCTTGAGTCTGGGAACTCCACATCATTTTCCGTTCCTGCTGTCCCCCACCCAAACTGCAGACCTCACACCTGTGATAAAGTGTGCTCGAAGTGAAGGAGGTTACTCAGAACCCTGTCGGTTTAAGTTTTCTCGGGGGTGGGGAGGCAGGAAGAAATCCTGTTGACACAGTTATATAAAGCTGTGTCACTCAGTCCCCTGCCTATTACCTCTGCAGACCGTTATGCATATTAAAGAAGGGGGGCGGCAAATACAAAAGAAATATAAGCGAGAGAGATGAGCGAGAGAACAAATCAGGATGCTTGGGGAATCCACGTGGTCGCCAATCTGCAACTGATCAGAGCAGCTACACTGTAGCAAAAACCCCAGCGCCCAACGCTAAAAATATTGCAAAGGAGAAACCGTCCACAATGGGGTGTCTATGTCTTTAGCAGCGTCCTGGGGCTGCCGTTAGGAGACGGCCCCGCTACTCCCATCCTTTTTGCGCCTAGTAAACCACGCGATGTAACAACGGAATTTGGTTCTGTGTGTGCGTTGTGTGTGTGCGCTTTGCAAACCATCTGGGCCCCATCCTGCGCTGTTGGAACGACGATCGATTCCGGACGACTTGGGGGAGTTGGAGCTTGCCTTGCCTTTCTCTGCTCCCCTCCAGCCCCCACCCCATCATTCGCTTTGCACAAACATTTCGCCGGAGGAGGGACGAAGGTTTTCAGCACCAGGAGGCCGTGGACTTTCTCTGGAGGCGTGCAGCGCACCCTCCATAGGGCCAGAACTGGTTGCAACCTGCTCACCACGACCCTCCCCCTCCTTCCCAAATTCGCCGCTCGGGGCTGTAATATAACATGCAGTAGGCAGTACCGGTGCGGGAGTCCAGGAAGGCTGCGTGACCTTCCAGCGAACTCCTCCTCGGCTGGGGGGATGGGGGCTGCCCGCGGGCTTACGGGCTGTGTATCGATCCCCGAACCTCAGCCGACGCAAGTTCGCCGGGCACAGCCCCCTCCCTCCCTCCTCTGCTTTCCCAGCCTTGCAGACTTCTTACGCCTAGCTTGAGGGGCCCTCCCCTCTTTCCCGCAATAAAGTAAACCCGGTGGATATTCATCCCCTGCCCTAACCTTCCTCCTTCGCCCTCCCTCCCCCCTTAGCCCAGTAACCCCGCTCTCAGAGCTCGCCGCCGGCGGGCCCCTTCCACCCAGTGTATCATAATGCCCAACGCTCCTCTCCTCCCCCTCTCCTAATCAGAAACGTGCTCGCGAGCCCCCCTCCCTCTCCATGCATACATTAGGGTCTGCTTTGCATGCAGCGGCTGGCAGAGAACGGAGGAAGAAGAGGCGGGGGCCCTTTTGCCCGCCTCTTCCCTCCAGGCCCCGTTAGCCACCCAGCTTCAGCTTCGTTGTAACGCCGCGTCGTGAGCGGAGCACGCTGTGTGCCCCCACACCCGGGCGGGAGAAACGCAACCCAACTCTTTGCAGAAGGGCCCGAAAGCCCCGCGTGCACAGTAGGGCGAGGAGGTGGCGGGAGAGCTGCCACTTCGGCTGTGCGTTTTGGAGAGAGCTCCAGCGTGAAAATGGGAGGGGCTCTCTCTTTTTTAAAGCGCGCTAATTGGGGACCTTTCTATTTGGTAGATATCAGACTGGGCGACGCTTCTGTTTTGCTTGTAGTGCGAACAGGGCTCTTTTATTCTAGAAGCGTTAAATTCGGGGTAGCACATCTTGTATACGTGCCCCGGGGCGGATGAAAAAGGCTCACTCCTCCCGGACCTAGCAGCCGCGTTATACTGGAAGCTCCTCTCCCGGGCGGTTCGATTCCCAGCGCATCCCGGGAACGTGTGTAATCGGCCTCTCGGCGCTCGGGCTGGCGGCGGCCGGGCTCCCTCCGCCTCCATCCTCCCTGCTAGTGCTCGCCCCCTCCCCCTCTCCCCGGAACCCGCGCGCCGCTTCGGGCTCCTGGGCTTCCTTCCCCCCTCCTTTTCCCGAGCAGTGCCGCTCCCGGAGGGCGGGGCATGCAGTTATCCAGGTTGCGGGGCGGGCGGGCGGGCAGAAGGGGGCGACCCGGGACTCGGGATGGAGTAGAAGCGTCCAGGCGTCGGCAACGCGGGACAGAGGCCTGTATCCAGATTGCGGGGCCCGCGGACGCCGCCCCGCGCTCAGCACAGCGGCCGGCAGGGTGCAGGCGGCCGGGCGGCGCCGAGCGCGCCAGGCAGGTTCCGGGGCCCTCGCCCCCCCCTCCGCCTCCCCGCCCCCCTGTGTTGTCGCCTCTCCCTCTCGCTGCTTCACTTCACGGGGCGAACATGGCGCACAGCTGTCGGTGGCGCTTCCCCGCCCGACCCGGGACCACCGGGGGCGGCGGCGGTGGGGGACGCCGGGGCCTAGGGGGCGCCCCGCGGCAACGCGTCCCGGCCCTGCTGCTTCCCCCCGGGCCCCCGGTCGGCGGTGGCGGCCCCGGGGCGCCCCCCTCCCCCCCGGCTGTGGCGGCCGCGGCGGCGGCGGCGGCGGGAAGCAGCGGGGCCGGGGTTCCAGGGGGAGCGGCCGCCGCCGCCTCAGCAGCCTCTTCGTCGTCTGCCTCGTCTTCGTCTTCGTCATCGTCCTCAGCCTCCTCAGGGCCGGCCCTGCTCCGGGTGGGCCCGGGCTTCGACGCGGCGCTGCAGGTCTCGGCCGCCATCGGCACCAACCTGCGCCGGTTCCGGGCCGTGTTTGGGGAGAGCGGCGGGGGAGGCGGCAGCGGAGAGGTAAGGGGGCGAGGAACCCCCCAGGCCCGGGGTCTCGACCCTCTGCGGAGCCCCCTCCCCTCCCCCCTCTGGGATTGCGGAGCATCCCAATTCCGGGACCATCCTGGGGTCCCTGACCCGGGGCGAATGGCACTCCCACCTTGGGACCCCCACACATGGGTGCACGCCCCCAGGCGCCCCCACCCCGGGGTTTGGACCCCTCCGGCCAAGGGCATTTACCCCCGCCCTCACTCCCCTGACCCTTCCCCAAATCCCTTGGCACAGACCCCCTCGCCGGGGTTTCCCATCCCGGGACTGAACCCCTCCTCCCTTTCACAGATTACCTCATCCGAGCAAGATTCCTCCCTCCCTCCCTCCTAGAGACCTGATCCCGCCACATCTCCGCCTCCCTCCCTGGGCAGATGTTGTACTCCTAGGGCAGTTTTCCTCCCGGGCATCTCTCGAGTGCTGGCCTCATCCAGGGCCACGTTCCTCTCCTGGCCCTTGGGGACCGATGTCCCTTCCAGCACCTCGCTTCCGAAAACCTAATGAACCCGCGCCCCATGCCCGGGCCGGGCGCCTACGTTGCCACCCACTGCCACCACTCCCCCTTCCTTCGCCTCCACCCCCCTGCCCAGACGGAGCAAGCCCTCCCGCCTCAGCGCGCCCTGCCCCACCGGGAGACATCCCCCCCGCCGCCACCTTGCCTCCCTGCGGCCCCTCTCCCTCCCAAGATAGCGGTGCTGTCCTCAGACCGCAGCGTTCCCCCATCTTACAGAGCGACAGTGTGTAGCCCGCCGGTAGCGGGAACTCACTGCCTGCACTCCACCCTTTCCCTCCTTTAGAATGAAGGATTAGTGGCACCTCTGAGGGGAAGGTGAGTCCACTGTCCCCTAGGCTCAGAGAAGAGCAGCTTTCCACTCTCCCCCTGGAGGGGAGCAGGCTGTCCCTCCAGCTCCGGGGAAGGGGGCCCTGCTGAGGGGAGGTGTTCGTGGGGGGACTTGGGCAGCATCCTCCCAGGGGAAGCAGCTGCTCTCCTACCCCACCCACTGCGCCTGAGAGCACGCAGCCTCCAGCCCCAGCTCCCTCCCGCCCTTCTCCTTTTCTCCGTCATTTCATTATCGATCCACCTTTTCCTAGGCCAATCCTGGGGCTTAAGAAGGGGTGGGGGAAGCAGGGTTGGGGTGAGGAGAGTAGATAAGGGACAGTTTTACTTTAGTGTGGTGGTGGTTGCCTTTGGTTGGGAGAAAGAAGAGGGTTACGAAACAAAGTTATTCCTTAGAAAGAGGAGTTGGGGTTTTCTCTCTGATTCTTATAAGGGGACCCAAGGTGAATGAAGGGTCAAGAGCTTTCACCCCTCCCCATTAGTACTGGGGCGAGAATGGGAGATGCTTTGATAAGCCTTATTCAGCCCCCTTGAGCAAAAAGGAAAGTTGGCCTGGGAAGGGAAGTTCAGTTCAGGTTCACCAGTGGCGTTGCGCATTTGTTTTCCATTGGATGCAGAAGGGGGAGTTGGAATTGTAGGGGAGGGGGGAAGAGTGGGATGGGG
>JAQZBX010058976.1:0-18699 GCA_029593785.1 Cabassous unicinctus | reverse complement strand
AAAAAAAATATATATATATATATATATATATAACAAATAACATTTATGTAAACAAATGCACATATATGCATATGTATTTATATATCATTTTACAAATATTTGTATGTATTGTGAAACATTTGATTTTTACCCACAATAAAAAATAAAAAAAAAGAAATGAAGTTCTGATTCATGCAACAACATGGATGAATGTTGAAGACATTATCTTTAGTGAAATAAGACATACACAAAAGAGCAAATATTGCATGAAGTCATTGATATGATATGATTAGAATAAATAAACTCATAAAGTCAGACTCTAGAATATAAGATGCCAGGGCCTGGGGTGGGGTAAGAAATGGGGACTTAATGCTTATATTTTACAGAATTTCTTTTGAGCTTAATTGTAAAATTTTGGTAATGAATGGTGGTGAATGTAGCATAACATTGTGAATGTAATTAACAGCACTGCATGATATATGTGAATATGACTGAAAGAGGAAATTTTAAGTCATATATATGTTAAAAGACAAAAATTTAAAAGAAAAACCATAAGACCGTTCAACATAATGAACCCTACTTTAAACCATCAACTATAGTTAACAGTACAATTATTAGTGTTCTTTCATTAAAATATAACAAATGTACCACACTAATACTAGATGTTAATAATAGGTGTAGAATGGATGAGCTCAAGTAGCTGAGCACCTTCTTCCCACATGGGAGGTCCTAGATTCACTTTCTAGTGCCTCCTTTAAAAAAAATTAAAAAAAAAACACCAGCAAATAAAAGTAACCAACTTGAGCCAATGTGGCTCAACTGTTGAGCACCAGCTTCTCACATATGAGGTCCCTCATTCAATCCCTTGCCCCAGTGCTTCCAAAAAATATATGGTGCCTCATGAGAATTCTGTTTTATGTATTTTGTGTATGGTATTTCTGTAAACCTACCATTTCCCTAAGAAAAATATTAATAAAATCTATAGTATAGACACACTATGGAATATTATTCAGCCCATAAGAATGAATAAAGTACTGATATATGTTTCAACTTGGATAAACCATCAAAAATTTATACATGAACAGAAATGATGATGCATTTTGTGATTCAATTAATATGATTGTCCAGGACAGGAAACTTTACAGAGAAAGCAAGTAGAATAATGGTTCCTTAGGATTGTGGGAAGATGGGCAGAGAAAGTGATAGCTAAAGGGTATAGTATTTCTTTCTCAAAATGATAAAAAGATTCTCAGACTACAGTGATTGTTGCATATATCTCTGAATATAATAAATAAAAATTCTATATTTTAAAAGGCTGAACTGGAAGGCATTAAAAAAATCTTAATAAATTTATTTAAGAATATAAGTTAGTATATGTTTGGTGATTATTTCTTAGATAAAACATCAAAATCATGCCCAAAATAGAACAAACTCAAAATTTTGTATGGATCAAAGCACATTTTCTATTCTTAGGAAGACAATGCTAAAATAATAAGAGAAATCCAAGATTGCTAAAAATCTTGGCAAAAATTACATCCAATAAAATTTGTGTACACAAAATGAAGCATTAAAAAATAGTCAAATAAGAAAACCAGAATCTGATTTTAAAAAGAAAGCAGGGAAGATGTTTGAATAGACACATAATGGTAAATAAAATAAGAATATGAAAGGATGCTAAACATCATCAGTCTTCAGTTCATGTAAACTAAAAGTACAGTTCACGTAAACTAAAAGATAACACTAAAATCCCATTAAAATGTTGAAATTTTTTAAAAAATCAAATGCACAATATCAAATAATGAAGATAATACAGAGAAAATGGAAATGTCATATATAGTGATGGCAATAAACTAAGATATTATTATAGCTCTGTTTCAAAAACCTTCTTTTACTTGAAAAGTAAAAGTACGCTTACCATAAAAACCCCGTGATTAAACTCCTAGGAATTTTCATTAGGGATATTAAAACCTATGTCCATGAGAAAACCTGTATACAAATGTTTTTGACATCTTTAATCATAATTAACAAAAACTCCAAATAACCAGGTATACTTCAACTAGTAAATGGATAAAGAAACTGGGATACAGCGTGATAATGGAATTACACTAGACAATATAAAGGAAGAAAATAGACACTTACACAACATGTATGAATTTTAAATGAATTATAGTAACTGAAAAAGCCAGATTCCAAACAATACATACTATATGATTCCTTTTTTTCTTTTTAAAAAAGTTCTGGCAAGGAAAAAACAACAAGGATAGAAAACATTTAAGTGCATGCTAGTATTTAGGAAGGTAGGGAATATTGACTGAAATTGAGTATAAGAAAACTATTTGGGTGACAAATACTTTGAATATGGTGGTTGTTACCTGACAGTACACTTTATAAAATAAATGTAATAGTACACCAAAGGTTGAATTTGACCTATAAATCAGACTATATAGAAAGAACCATAGAATGATGTCAGTAGATGACATATGAGACACTCCTGTGTTCTGTCTCCTGATAGGGGTTTTGAACAACAAGCAAAAACTGACACAGCCTTCTTTCTCAGAACTCCAGAGAATAGGTAAAGATTTGCAGTAACAGGGAGAGTGCCTGTGGCAGTTTGATATTATTTATGAATCCTCAAAATAGAGAAAAACTATGTTTGCAAAGTATTCTGTTCCTCTAGATGTGATATAGATTCCTGGAACTTTGCATCAGCACCCCTTTAGCTAATACAGAATTTCATACCCAGTAGTGGGGTCATGCTTTTGCAATTACCAAAAGTGCTAGAATGGTTTTATAAATGGGTAAGGGGTATTTTTAGGAGGAATTGTGAGATGCTTGCTAGAAAATGCCTAAATTACTTTGAAGAGACTGTTGATAGGAATATGGACACTAAAGAGACTTTTGATGAGGACTTAGAAGTAAATGATGAAACTATTATTGGAAAGTGGAGGAAAAGTGATCAGTGTTTTAAATTTGCAGAGAACTGAACTAGATTGCCTCCTGATATTATAAGGATGGAAGAATTTCAAAATTATTAGCTTGGACATTTAGCCAAGGAAATTTCCAAACTAAATGTGGAAAATGCAGCCTGACATTTCCTTGAAGCTTATAGGAAAATGCTAGCTATAATAGATAAGCTGAGAACTGAATTGTTGGACACAAAAAAATCAGAAGCTGATTCTAAAAATTCTAAGCCTCTGGAAACCAAGTTCCACAGATGATAGTGCCCTGTTTAAGGTATTAACTAAACTTGGAACTGTTAATTCAGGATTAAAAATGCAATTATCCAGGAAAGACATGTGGAAATTCTTACTGTTTGTTGGCTTCAACCCCTGCTACCTGTCTCTTAAACCAAGATTTTGCAATATCTGTATGAACATAACCACTGTCAACCAGGACTAAAAGGGACATGGAGGGAAGAGATGGAAAGGAAAATGGCTTTAATGGGAAAATAAAGGAAGCTGAGGTATGTAATTAAGAAATCTCTTTGGCCAAGAGAGGAATCCTCCCATGTGTACAGAGAAAGTGACTTTTCCCTGGCATTTATAGAAGGTGGATATTCCAGCTTGCTGTTTAGGGAGAATTTTGTTGCCTCAGGCTAGAGAGGATGGAGTACATACTCCAAGGTTTGGGGAGAGTCAGGTTGCCACCCCAGTGCTCTGAGAAGGGTGGCTCTGTTCCCCATAGGTTGGGAAGTGTGAGGTTGACACCCCATTGCTCTGAGAGTAGTGAGCCTATTTCCAATCAAATTGGGAATGCCAGGTCACCACCTAATTGTTCTGAGAAGGTTATACCTGTATGCCAAAGATTAGGGATAATGTTGCCACCACCTCACTGTACTAAGGGGGTCCAGACTGTACCCCAGAAAGTGGGGAAAGAGAGGCCAACACCTCAATATTCTTGGAGGGTGAGGTCTAGAGCTCAGTTGCCACCTAGATGCTTGATGAGAGTGAAACTAAGTAAATGGTGATTGGGCAAAGATGGAACCCCATGAAGGCCTGAGAAGAAACCATCATCTTAGGAATGACTTCCAGACTTTGAAATCTCATGAAGCGTGCCCTGCAGGTTTTCAGAACTTTTAGGGATCTGTGACACATATTTCACTCCCAAATTCTCCTTGTGATGATGGAAATGATAATTCTATGTCTGTCCCTTGATATATTGGAAGTAGATACATTGTTTTTTAAGTTTCACACATCTACATCCAGAGGAGGCGTTTCCCCAAGGCAAACTGTATTTTTATAAACTGATTGTGATGTGATTTTGTACTTATCATGTTTACTGAAATAAGGTTGTTTTTTTTAAAGATTTATTTCTTTATTTATCACCCCTGTGCTGCTTGTGTTTGCCGTGTCCATTCGCTGTGTGCTTCTTCTGTGTCTGCTTATCTTCCCCTTGCTGTGAGGTCCTGCTGCATCAGCCCACCACGAGCCACGGGCCAGCCTGCCCTCACAAGGAGGCCCTGGGGAGCGAACCCGGGGCCTTCCACATGGTAAACAGGGGCTCTATCGATTGAGCCACACCCGCTTCCTGCTGTGAGGTCTTGCTGCATCAGCACACTGCACCACGCAGGCCAGCCTGCCCTCACAAGGAGGCCCCAGGAAGCGAACCCAGGGCCTCCCATATGGTAAACGGGAGCTCTATCAATTGAGCCACACCTGCTTCCTGAAATAAGGTTTTGTGGAATATTGTAATCCCTTTTGGGATTCAGACAGTGGAATGTGGCAGTTTGATATTTATGAATCCCCCCAAAAATAGAAAATTTATGCTGATAAATTTTTCTGTTCCTCTGGGTGTGATACCCTTTCACTGTATTAAATTCAAAGGTTTTAAGTTTACTTGATAAAAGATTAGGACTTTGATCCAATGACATCAATAGCGTGTGATGTAGGATTGAGTCCCTGCCCCCTTGGTGGGCTGATATAAATAGGCATTCACTAAAGATGTCACATGGGAAGAGAGGGAGCTCATAGATGCTAGAGAGAAAGAACTTTGTCAGTATTGAGCCATTTGCCTGATAGTTTGTAGCTGAGTAACTGATTAAGCCTAGAAAGAAAGGAGCCCTATGCCAGACTGATATAAGAAGCCCTGATAGATGAGCCCTATGCCAGCCTTCAGCTGAGATCAGAGTTTGGAACATGGAGCCTTAGGAGGAAAAAGGAAGGAGAGACCAGGCAGAGATTACCTGCAATCTTGCTTCAATATGTGGTAGCTGACTGTATTAGTCAGTGTGATGGTTAGGCTAATGTGTCAAATTGGCCAGGTAATTGTGTCCAGGTGTTTGTTTCAGGAAGCACTGGGCTAATTGTAATACAAGAGCATTTATGGACTTCAATCACCAGTGAGTTTACTGCATGGATGGCTAATTACATCAGCATCAATCAGGGAGATTACATCATCAATGGGTGACACTTTTATCCAATCAGTTGAATGCCTTAAAAGGGGAAGTGATTTCAACATTCAGAGAGAATTTCCCAGCCCATCGTTGGACAGGCAACTTCACCCAGAACCTCACCAAGGACCTTTCACTGGACTTTCATCGGAACCTCTGGTTTGCAGCCTGCCTGCAGAACCTGGACTTGTGCATCCCCATGGTCACATGAGAGACTCTTTTAAAATCTCATATTATTAACAGATATCTCCTATTGATTCTGTTTCCTGAGAGAAACCTGACTAATACAGTCAGCCAAAGGGGTCCTGATGCAAAGTACCAGAAATATGTTGGCTTTTAAAGGGGATTTATTTGTTGTAGAAGCTCACAGTTACAAGGCCCTAAAGAGTTCAACATAAGGTTAGTTCCTCAATAAAGTCTGTTGTTACATATTAAAGCAAGATCACAGGCCACATCTCTGAGGATATAGTCATCCTCTTTCCTCTTAAGTCTCCAAGGGCCCAGCTTCTTCCAATCTCAGCTGTAGACTGGAGGGTTTATTTCATTCTGGGCTCAGCTGCTCTGTTCTCTTCTCAAGGTCAGCTGTAAAGTATCAGACAAATGGTTCATATCTTTTCCTGGGGCTGCAGGATCAAAACTGACAAGATCTCTCCTCTACCATGTCTGTAGAGCACCCTCTATTCCTCTGTGTCTTCTCCTGAGTGTTTTCTTCTGTGTGAGTGTCTGTTTATATTGCCAACCTAGGGGGTGAGGACTCAAACCTGACCATACCCCAATGACATGGTCAAATCAAAGCCCTAATCTTAACATAATCAAGGAATGTAAAGCCTTTGAATTTAAAATAATCAAAGGGCATCATGCCCAGAGGAACAGCCCAGTTTATAAACATAATCTGTATCTCTTTCTGGAATTCATAAATAATATCAAAATGCCACACTGACTTTGGTGAGAAAGTACCTCTTATGGTACCTCTTTAGGGCCTTATAACTATAAAATTTTTTAGCCCAAATAAATATCTGCTATAAAAGACAGCAGATTTCTGGTACTTTGCATAAGCATCCCTTTGCAAATACAGTGCCAAATAGAAAAAGGCAACTTAAGTGGTAGTAAAATCTTATGGTGCATTTTCAGAACCAGCTCATCAAGGACCTCTCCCATGCTCTCCAAGCAGGGTCCATATCCTTGTCCCGGAAAGAGCAGAGTAACCCTTGTGCATATACTGGGTGCATGTACATTTCTGACAATATTTCTGGTGATTACCTGAAGTTCTGAATCAGGGCTCCTTTCAGGTTTAATACTCCAGAGCATTATGGAAGAGCAATCAAGTCACAGTTACCTCAGGCAAAGGAGTGTAGTATACATTTGGATATGCAGTGTGGAAAAAGTGATCAGGAAAAGAAAGTGTTTCCTAGGGGGATTAAGGGGTTGGTAGGATCTGAATGGATGCAATCCCAGGATAAGATTCAGAAAAGATGGGGCATTCTGCTATGCTTTACCCTGAGTATTCTTTAGATGCATTAATAGGCAGCCTGAACCATGAAGAAGAGCTGTCACAAAGCCTAATCTGAAAAGACTGTGAAAGGTGCTTTATTTTTTCCTCATTGCTATCTCTTGGTATTCAAGGAAAACTCTTTATAATACAAGTTAAAGAACAGATACCTCAGTGAATAAATTCCAGAGGTAATATATGAAAATATTAAAATGTAGAGTGTGCAGCAAGATTACCAGATATGCAATCCAAAACAGGAAGTGATTGTTCATGTAAAGAGTCAAAACGAACAACTATAATCCAGCAACAATGAAGTCCAGATTTTGGACATATCAGATAAAAATATTAAAAATCTTACATATGCTCACAGTGCTAAAGGAAAACATGAAGAAAAAACTAAAGGAAAATTAAGAAAACAAGAGATAAACTGAAAGATAATTTCAATGAAGAAATAGAAATCATAAAAAGGAACCAAAGATGTGGGAAGATAATGACAGACTAACAGGCAGATCAGAATGCTTTCAAAGAAACAATGGAGGAAGAACAAAAAGCTGTCCAAAGGACCTGCTTTGTAGGTCAGCAGACCAGGGCAGTTCTACAAAACTCCCAGGAGAGTGAGGGACAGAAAGACAAAAAAAGCCAAAACAACAAACATGAGTTACCAAGCCTGTGTGGTGCTGGGAAGTGTGCCCCTCACCCATCTCCAAGATATTAAGATGGAGTAAAACCCCTGGCTCACTGAAGCCAACTGAAAAGGGAACAGACATTTTCCTCCACGTCAGCTATTTCAAGGGAAAAGAAAGTGGAGGTCAGGGTGCTTTTCTTCAGTTAATTTGGCCAGCAGTGCCCACTTTGCATCTCTGATCTGGAGATTCAACACAGGAACACAGGAAAGCCAAGACTGAATTACCTGTATGGAAAGGTGCACTGGCTAGTGCCTTCTGCTGGCCAGTGTGGAAATTACATGGACAAAAACTGTTCATGCTTTCTGTATCCAAGTTAGGGTGAAAATCTGTAACCCACTAGGGAGTTCCTGACTCAATTTTGAAAACTTAAGTGGGGCAAATTTAAAGACTGAGAGTAAGTTGAACCAATATCAAAGCATAGATGTGGGTGGAAAAAAACAATAGGCAAGAGAGAGAAATTAGCCATCAGAGTAAATGTACCAACATACTAAGATGGCTAGATATCAGCAAAAAATTACAAGCCATACTAGGAAACAGAAAGAGATGGTCCAGCAAAAGAACATATCAAATATTGTGAAGAGATACAGGATTTAAGACAATCAGAGAGAATCATACAACTCTCCTAAATCACTTCAAGGAATTTAAAGAAAATATGACTAAAAAAATAAAGGCTGTATTAGTCAGGCAAAGGAGTGCTAATGTGAAATACCAAAAATGGGTTGGTCTTTATAAAGGGTATTATTTGGGGTATAAGTCCACAGTTACCAGGCCAGAAAGCATAAGTTTCTTCTCTAACCAATGCCCATTGCCACATGTTAGAGTAAGACAGCTGCCAAAGTTTGCCAGAGTTCAGGCTTCTTGGGTTCTTCTCTTCCCAGGGCTGTGTTACTCTCCGGCCTTAGCTCCTGGTTCCTCCACAAAGTCAGCAGTAGGTGATCAAGCAAATGGCTTGCTTCTCTTCTCCTGGGGCATTCTCTCCAATATCAAAACTGCTTCTCAAAAACTGCTTCAACTCTGTACTTGCCCTGTCTTTTATATTTGATTCCCCACCCACCAAGGGATGGGGTTCAATGCCCTGCTGACATGGCCCAGTCAACGCCCTAATCATAACTTAATCATGTGCAGATTAACAGATCAGTTTACAAGCATGATCCAATTATATTTTTGGAATTCATAATTACATTAAATTGGCCAATATCTACACTCTACACTCTGAATTCAAAAAATACATTAGAATATTCAAAAAACCTTAAACCAGTAACAATTCAAGTACAAAATTGTATCATAATTATTTTAAAGAAATACAGTTCATCTTGAGGGAAAGTCCTGTCTGCTATAGACCTCTGAAACTTACAAAACCATTTAACTGCTTCCAATACAAATGGAAAGACAAAGGATAAACATTTTCATTATCATAAGGAGAAATTGGGATGTTAAACATGAGTCATGGATCCTTTGCAGCTCAGTAAAACTACAGGGCATCCTCCATTCCATTTCAAAATCTGAGAGTCATTCCTAAGATGATGGCTTCTTCTCCTTGGGACCACATGGGGACCCACCATTTTCACATGCTTGCCCAATGGCCACTTTCTTGGTTCCACTCTCATCATGCATCTGGGGGTCAACCAAGCTCCAGACCTCACCCTCCAAGAGTGTTGGGGTGATTGCCACACCTTACCCAAACTTTGGGTTAGAGTCTTAGTCCCGCTATTACAGTGAGGTGAAGACAACATTCCCCCTAACCTTTGGCATAGAGGCTCAACCCTCTCGAGTAATGAGTTGATTGCCTGGCCTTCCCTAACCTTGGCATACAGGTTCAACCCTCTCAGAGCAATGGGTTGACCACCTGGCCTTCTCTAATCCATGGGGGACAAGTACAACCCTCTCAGACCTATGGGGTGTTGACCTTAACTGCCCTAATATTTGAGGAATGTGCTCCACCCTCTCTGCACCCTGGGGTGGCAAAACTCTCCCAGAACATCAGGTGGGGATATCCACCCTCTTCAAATGTTGGGGAAAACTCACCCTCTCTGTACATATGGGTGGGGTTCCTCTCTTGGCCCAAGGAGATGTCTTAATCCCAGATGTCTGCTTTCACAGTTTTCTTCTTAAAGCTGATTCTCCTTGAATATCTCCTTTCCATGACCTCTTTTGTTCAAGCTGACAGTGGTTTTGTTCATACAGCTCTCTTAAAAAATTTGTTGATTTAGCATGCAGGAAGCCGGGGTCCAAGCCATCAGAAAGTAAGACTTTCCACAAGTTTTTCCAAGATAACTGCATCTTCAATTCTGATTTACAAGTTCCAAGTTTAGTAAAGTCTTCAAATAGGGTATTTTTCCTCTGGAAATTTCATTTCCAGAAACTTGGAAGTTCCGGAACCAGTTTCTGTTTTCTTTGTGCCCAAAAGTTCAGTCCTTAGAGTATTTCACTCATCTAGTATTTTGCTGTAAGCTGCAAGGAGAAGCCAAGCCACATTCTCCGAGTTTACCTTGGAAAGTTCTTCAGCTAAATGCTCTGGTTCGCCATTTTCAAATTCTGTCTTCCATATAACACCAGAAGTTAATCTTGCTAAGTTCTCTGCAACTTTAAAACATGGATCATCTCTCCTCCAGTTCCCAATAGTAGTTTCATCATTTACTTCTAAGGCATCATAGAAAGTCTCTTTAGCACCCATATTACTATCAACAGTCTCTTCAAAGTGATCTAGGCCTTTTCCATCAAGCATTTCACAATTCCTCCAAAAAATACCCCTTACCCATTTATAAAACCGTTCCAACATTTTGGTATATGCAAAAGCACTTCCCCACTCCTCAGTACCAAATTCTGCATTAGTCAGCCAAGGGGGTGTTAATGTGAAATAGCAAAAATGGGTTGGTCTTTATAAAGGATATTTATTTGAGGTAGAAGTCCACAGTTACCAGTCCAGAAAGCATAAGTATCTTCTCTAACCAATGTCCATTGCCACGTGTTAGAGCAAAACAGCTGCCAAGATTTGCCAGGGTTCAGTCTTCTTGGGTTCCTCTCTTCCTGGGGCTGTTTCTCTCTCCGGCCTTAGCTCCTGTTTCCTCCACAAGGTCAGCTGTAGATGATCAGGCAAATGGCTCGCTTCTCTCCTCCTGGGGCCTTCTCTCCAATATCAAAACTGCTTCTCAAAAACTGCTTCAACTCTGTTCTTGCCCTGTCTTTTATATTTGATTCCCCACCCACCAAGGGGTGGGGCTCAATGCCCTGCTGACATGGCCCAGTCAATGCCCTAATCATAACTTAATCATGTGCAGATTAAGAGGTCAGTTTACAAGCATGATCCAATTATATTTTTGGAATTCATAATTACATTAAATTGGCGAATGGCTACAAAGGCTTTTAAGAAGACTGGGAGAACATAAAGAACAATTTGAAATTCTGCAAAGAAGAGTAATATAACTTATGGATAAGAAAGACATTATGGATGAGATTAAAAACATTTTAGAGGCACACTAGGGTCAATTTGAATTCATTCAAGACAGAATTAGTGACTTCAAAGACAGAACATTTGAACTGGAAAAGACAGGAGAATAGAAAGAGAAGAGAATGGAAAAAGTGGAACAGAGTCTCAGGGAATTGAGTGACAACACAAAACACAAAAACATTCACATTATTGGTGTCCAGAAGGAGAAGATGATGGAAAAGAGGCAGAGAGAATACTTGAGGAAATAATGAACAAAAACTTCTCAACCCTTATGAAAGGCACAAATATCAATATCCAAGAAGGACAATGCAAACAGAATAAATCTAAGTAGACCTACCCTTAGACACTACTATTCAGAATGACAAATATCAGAAATAAAGAGAGGATTCTGAATGCAGCAAGAGAAAAGCAAAACATCACATACAAGGGAAACACGATATGATTAAGTATCATTTTCTTATCAGAAACCATGGAGGAAATAAGAAAGTGGTATGATGTATTTAAGGTATTGAAAGAGAAAAAGTGCCAGCCATGAATTCTGTATACAGCAAAGCTGTCCTTAAAAGCCAAGGGTGAGTTCAATTTCTTCACAGACAAAAATTGATAGAATATGTTACCAAAAGGCCAGATTTGCAAGAGATATTAAAGGGGGTGCTGCAGCCCTAAAAGATAAAAAGCAGGGCAAGAGATTTGGAGAAGAGCTGAGAAGTGAAGATTATTAGGAAGGGAAAACTAAAGGATGAGAAGATAGACAATAGAACAATATGACAGAGAGCCAAAGGACAAAATAGATAAAGCAATTTGAAGTTCTCAAGTAGCCCTTCACTCTATCCAATGAATCCTGAAATATGGAAAGAAGACTTTGTTGGGCAAGAACACTCCAGGAGCAGCAGAAAGTAGTATAAAGAATTAAAAAGTGTGAATCATCAGCAGAAGTAACAGATTTCTCACCAAAGACAACTTCTGACTATGACTTTGAAAATGATGAGATTGTTGCTGTTTGTCCAGCTATTGCTGAGAAACAAGACAGCTTCAACAAATAAAATAATGATTAATGTGTCTGCTTCTGGGACTGTAGAGACTGTAACTGAGAAGGAAGATGTTGCTCCAACTCCAGATGGCTCTGTTTTTTATCAAAGCCCAATGAAGGAAAATTCATGAATTATTTGAATCAGTATTTTTTATTATTATTTAAAGTTTTAGACATAATGACATTTATTCAGGAGAAACAGGGCAAAACTCTTATTTGTAAGATAATATTTTCATATGAAGAATATAAATCTAAATGGTAGCATTATTGTGTGGTGTTTGGACTATGCTTTGATGAGTTATGGTTTATACTTAAGTTTATAATTCTGAGCAAAATGTTTTTGATGTATAAATTTACTTTAATCCACATATATGGATGGAAACATTTTAAAGACACAACTTGAAAAGCAAATTCTTGCATAGTAAATAACTTGGTCAGTAGTATTAAAATGTTAACTTATTGACTTTTATTTTCTCATAAAGAAATTATATGATTGCTTTCTCCCCTAGAAATACACTGCTCTTACTGTTCACTCTGTTTTCCTTGCTCCTGTACAGTAAGTTTTTCACAAGGCCTGAAGGATTTTAATATTTATTTTGATTCAAAGTTTTGGTTTTGTTAAATGTGGTTTCTTTGGAAGTTCAACCAAAAATGCACGCAAAAGTGAACTTTCTGAAGTTTCTCTTAATTCTGATTTGTGCTTAAGATTTTGGCTTTAAGGAAATTATAAAAATGGTAGTTGCCTCCATTTGTTAGATGTGTGAAGTACTGATAAATGTCACAGTGATGGTTTAATTTTTAGATTATTACAGTAGGTAGGTTAGTCCTTACCATAAGTGAATCATTTTTTAAATGTGCATTTTTGAGTGGCTTTTACAGATACAACATAATAAATTTTACTGCTACATCGAAAACAATAGGTGATGGTTTGAGAGATGGAGGGAGTACATGGAATGCTTCATACTTTTGATGTAATTTTTCTATAATCTATAACCTCTTTAAAAATAAAGTTTATTATATTTAAAAAAAGGAACCAAAGAGAAATACTGGAGAAGAAAGACCACAGTAACAGAAATTAAATAATCCTTGAGGGATTAAACAGCAGATTATAGCTTTCAGAAGAAATAATTTGTGAACTTACAGAGAAAACAATTGAAGTTATTCAGTCTTAGGAGAAGAAGGAAAAATGAAGAAACATGAATAGACTCAACTATTCTTGTGGGATACCTTCAAGCATACCAATATACAGATTATGGTAATCTCAGAAGGAAAAGATGGAAAGAAAGGGGCAGAAATATTATACAAAGAAAAAGTGGATGAAAATCACGATTTTAACCAAAGACCTGAATATACACATTCAAAAAGTACAAGGAACTTCAAACAACATAAGCACAAAGTGATCCACACCCAGGCATATTATAATAAAACTGTCCAATGCCATAGAGAGAGAAACTGGAAAGAGGGAAGAAAGAAGAAATGTGCCATATACAAGGGAACCTCAATAAGATTAAATACAGTTTTCTGTTCAGAAACAATTGAAGCAAGAAGGCAGTGAATGACATTAAAGTTTTTTGGGGAAATGCCAACTTAAGAATTCTATATTCAGCAAAACTAACTTTCATAAGTGAGGGAGAGATTAAGACAAAACTGTGGGAGTTTGGGACCACTAGACTGGTAGTACAAGGAAGGATAAGGGGTTTTTCCATTTGAATGAAAATGGCACTAGATAATAGGTTAAAAGTAAATGAAGCATAAATGTCTGTACCCTTGCATTATTGGTTTCTAATATCGCATTTTACTTTTATCAGTATCTACAAAGCAAATACATAAAAGTAACAATAAATCTATGAGTTTGCCCCTATCAAGTAAAATATGTAATTACACATATTCTTCATAAATGCACATAGATCATTCCCAAAGACAGACCACATTTTAGGGCACAAAATGGGAATCTATAAATTTGAAAAGATTGAAAGCATACAAATTATCTTATACAAACACAATAGAATGAAACAGGGAATCAATAATAGAGACTGGAGAATGCAAAAAATATGTAGAACTTGAACAATTCACTCTTTAAAAAAATGAATTAAAGAAGAAATCACAAAGGAAATTAGGAAATATCTTGAGATGAGAGAAAATCAAAACAGAACATAGCAAGTGCTCAGAGGGAAGTATATAGCTCTAAATGGTTGCATTTAAAAAGAAGGACTATACCAGTACACTTATCTCTGGTATGCCTTCCCAGAATATGCCCTATAGGCAGAAGCAGGTTATGCACAACTAAAGAAATGTAAGAAACAATCAAACAATCCTGACCCAAAAGATTACCACTTAAACGCATACAATAGAGCACCCAGGATGGGGAAAATCTTTCCAAAGGGAGTAGAGGGAGCATACTTATAAATGGGAGAATTTCTAAAGCCATGAGCATATGTCCAGGAAAAGATTCAGGATCAGTAAGATAGAGAGGAGCCTGTGCTTTCACTTCATGCTGATTTATTATGAAAGAGGGCCAAACAGAATAAGAACACAAACCAACACAGAGCCAATTTGCAAAGACTGTAAAAGATATTATTTGTGTTGGCTTGATTGCTTTATTAGCACCTGGAAATCAAGGAAATCACTATCAATCATTAATTGGATACAAAAGTAAGAAATAGGAAGATCAGAGAGTAAATCCAAGAGTTATCCCATTAAAATGTTAAAATATACAATGTGCAACAAAAGATTACAAGACAAAGAAACAGTAAAGTATAGCTTATCTCAAGAAACAAGATAAAATTTCAGAAACCATCAATGAATATCAGACTTTGGACATTCCATCCAAACTTAAAAAATATTAGAAAGATGTTCTACAAACTCAAAGAGGTAATGGAAAACACAGAGAAATAAATAAAAGATATCAGGAAAATGATGATTGAATCACATGAGCATAATAATAAAGAGAAAGAAATTTTAATAAGAAAATAAATGCAAATACTGGAGTTGAACACCACAATAGCTGAAATGAAAATGTCTGTAGATACTTTCATAAACAGATTAGAGCTGAGAGAAGAATCGATGAACTTGAAAGATCAGAAAATTGAAATGATTCAGACTGAAGGGCAGAAAGCAAAAAGATTGACAAATTGAGAACATAGCAGACATAAAGGACAATGCCAAGGTGCCAATATATGGATTATGGTCATCCCAGGAGAAGAAAGAAAGAAGCAGAAAAAATAGTCAAACAATGACAAAACACATACCAATTTTAAAAAAGAAAGTGAATATGCTCCTTCCAGATGTCCAATAAACCATAAATAGTATAAACTCGAAGAGAACCATGCTCAAACACATAACAGTCAAATTGTTGCATGTCAAGGACAAGGACAGATTTCTGAAAGCTGCAAAAGCAATACACTATATACAAAGGATTCCCAATAAGATTAAGTGCCAATTTCTCATCAGAAACCCTAAAAGCTAAGAAGTCACTGGGTCTGGGTTGAAATATGTAAAGTGCTGAAAGAAAATAACTGCCAACTAAAAATTTTATATCTTGTGAGATGTTCTTTCAAAAATTAGGAAGGGATTAAGATATTCCCAGATAAACAAAAGCTAAGAAAATTGTCATTGCCAGATTTGACCTACACTGAAAACTAAAGGGCATTCTTGAACATAAAGGGAAAGGACACTAGCTAATGGATCATAGAAATAAAGAAATAAAGATAGCTGATAAGGTGGGCATATTGGAAATTATATACAACAGTAATATTCTATTTTGGGTAACTCCACTTTAGAATTCCTAGAGTTTCTAAAGTGCAAATGCATAAAATGGAATGCTAAATCTAGGGAGTTGGGTGGATAATAAATATATAATTTGTAACAAGAACAGCAAAAAGTGGTTGACATAGGGTTTAGGAATAGTGTGTATATCATGGAATTTAAATTGGAAAAAATCAAACCTGACTGCTACAGGTTTGGGATAATAAATTTAAGCCCCATGGTAACCTCACATAAAATATCTGAAAAGTATATATAAAAGGAAATGAGAAGGGAGTCAACATTGTACACTACACAAAATCAAATAAATATGAAATCAGACATTAGCAGAATAATTGAGGATAAAAAATGTATGACTTAAGCAGAACAAGTAGAAAAATGGGAGGAAAAATTCCTTCATTATCAGTAAATCCTTACATGTAAATGGCTTAAACTCTCCACTCAAAAGGCAGAGACTAGCAACATGGATAAAAAAGCATAACCAAAATATATAATCCTTACAAAACATTCACTTTAAATTCAAAGGCAAGTCAGTTACAAGTGAAAAGTTTTAAAAAAAATATTCCATGCAAATTGTACCAAAAGAGAGCTAGAGTAGTTATATTAATATCAGATAAAACAGACCTTAATTCAAAAACTGGTAGAAGAACACAGAAGAATAGTATATACTGATAAAGAATCAATTGAATAAGAAGATAAAATAATTATAAATATATTAATCTCTGGTAGTTTGAGACTGCAGTACCCCAGAAAATCATGTTCTTAAACCTGGCCCATTCCTGTGGGTGTCAGCTTATTGTAGGTGGGCCTATTTGATTAGATTACTTCAGTAAGTCATAACTAGAGTTCTTTATAAACAGGATGGATATACAGAGAAAAAAAGGCCATAGATGTAAAGAGCAACCCCCAGAGGCTAAGAGAGAGGTCCTGAAGTCTAGAGGCTGGAATTTGGCAGAGCAAAGAGGCACAGACAGAATAACACACAAAAGTTCAGAAAGAAAACCATAGATGTTGCAGCCAGGAGCTGAAAGCAGTGGAGCCTAAAGGAGAAAGAAGAGTGCAGCAGACACCACCATTGTGCCATGCCCTGTGACAGGAGTTCAGGATCACTGACAGCCAATCTTCAATGAAGATAAAATGGGAAGCATCTTCAGGACCTTGTGTTAGGCAATGGTTTCTTAGACTTTACACCCATTCTGTGAGGAACAAAACAAAAAAAATAATTGTGTAGGATTGTATAAAAATTAAAGGCTGAGAAAAATAGAAAGAGGATATAGGGAAACACCATGGAAAATGATTTTCTAGGGTTTAGGACACCAGGCAAAGGCTGGACACTAACAAGAAGAGAAAGGGACAATTGAGGGGAATTATGACTACAGAACTGTTTTGAAACCAGCAAATACTGCTACCAGCACCCTTGCCCACAATAAAAACACTTTAGAATTCTAAGGTCTCTGACCCTCCCCCTATAGACAAAGGGGGCTCCAGTGATACAACACCCTAGAAAGGAGATAGACAGTTACACAGCCTAAGGCTGACTCATCTTTTGACTCACAAATTTGGTCTGCTGTGTCCTAGGAGCCTTTAAGGCAAGGTGGGCACACCATTGTTTGCCTTGGGAGCCAGAAAAGGGCTAAAGATATACAAACCTTTCAATATCTAACTCTATAAAAAGGGACTGATTGTTGGGGACTCAAAGGGGAGTGGAGATATTTCCCATCCAGGAAAATGAGGAGGCTGCCAGAGAAGACTGGAGGACTGTCACTGAGAATGTTTGAATTACAAGTCTCATAGCCTCTAGGCAGTAAGCTCTATTACACTGGACCAGTCTGTGTTGCAACAAATACATTCTGACCAGACACTGTACTGAGAGTAGCCAAAGGGAACCATCTGCTGGCAGAACAAGGAAGCACATGTGAGAAAATTAAAAATCAGAGGCTTTTTCTGACCTTTAAAGCTTACCTCACCCTAGGAAGGTGCTCTGCAACTAATTACTGGGTCAAGAGACGAGTTTTGAGCAAATATCAGGGACAGTCCTAATAATCCATGTTGAGCCAAGAATCAAAAAGTAGTGGTAACACACAACCTTCCATCACTAAATACACATAAAAGAGAAAGAAACTGAGCATCTAAGTAAACTACATCGTAAGCAGTTTCCTAGACATCAGCAAAAATTACAAGCCATAATAAGAAAATGGAAGACATGGCCCAAGTAAAGGAGTATATCAAAGCCCCATAAGAGACACCGGATTTGAGAGAACTAATTAGCAAAATGGATACAAATTTGCAAAATCAAAGTAAAAATTGAAAGGCAATATGACTAAAGATATAAATGACATCAAGAAGACATTCAGTGAGCACAAAGAATTTGAAATCCTGAACAGAAAAGAAACAGAGCTTATGGGAATGAAAGACACAATAGGTGAGATTAAAAACACATTTGAGCATACAACAGCAGACTCAAAATGATAGAAGAATGAATAAGTGAAACAGAAGATAAAAGAGCTGAAAATGAAGAGAGATAATAATACAAAAATTGAGCAGGGGCTCAGAGAATTGAATAACAACAAAAAATACAACAACATATGTGTCATGGGAGTTCCAGAAGGAGAAGAGAACGGAAAAGGGGCAGTAAGAGTACTTGAGGAAATAATAGCTGAAAAATTCCCAACTCTCATGAAAGAAATGGACATATATGTCCAAGAAGCACACTGTAGTCCAATTACAATAAATCTGAATAGACCTACTCCAAGACACACACTACTCAAAATGTCAGCTGTCAAAATTAAAAAGAGGAGAGGCAAGATGGCATCAGTTTAGGAGGGCACTCACTGAATAGCTCTCTAGGATGGCCGATTGTGGACAGGTCCTGCCTGGGGATCTGTGATGTGGGTGCACGGAGCGAGAAGCTTGGGA
>JAQZBX010058975.1:0-17625 GCA_029593785.1 Cabassous unicinctus | reverse complement strand
CCCACATTGCTCTTCTTTTTCAGACTGCTTTTGGCTATTCGGGTGCACTTACCCTTCCAGATGAATTTGGTAATTGCCTTCTCTAATTCTGTAAAGTAAGCTGTTGGGATTTTCATTGGTATTGCATTGAATCTATAAATCAGTTTGGGTAAGATTGACATCTTCACGATATTTATTCTTCCAATCCATGAACATGGAATGTCTTTCCATTTGTTTAGGTCTTTTTAAATTTCTTTTAGCATTGTTTTGTAGTTTTCTGCATATAGGTCCTGTACTTCTTTGGCTAAATTAACTCCTAGGTATTTGAGTCTTTTTATTGCTATTGAAAATGGAATTTTCCCCCTGATTTCCTCCTCAGGTTGTTCAGTACTAGTGTACAAAAACATTACTGATTTTTGCATGTTGATCTTATATCCTGCCACTTTGCTGAACTCATTTATTAGTTCAAGTAGCTTTGTCATGGATACTTCAGGATTTTCTAAGTATAGGATCATGTCATCTGCAAAGAGAGTTTTACTTCCTCTTTTCCTATTTGGATACCTTTAATTTTTTGTTTTTTTTCTTGTCTAATTGCCCTAGCTAGAACTTCTAGTACAATGTTGAATAACAATGGTGACAGTGGGCATCCTTGTCTTGTTTCTGTTCTTGGAGGGAAAGCTTTCAACCTTTCCCCATTGAGTATGATCTTGGCTGTGGGTTTTTCATATATGCCTTTTATCATATTGAGGAATTTTCTTTTTATTCTTATCTTTTGAAGTGTTTTTATCAAAAAAAGTATGCTGGATTTTGTTGAATGCCTTTTCTGCATCTATTGAAATGATCATGTGTTTTTCTCCCTTCAATTTGTTAATGTGGTGTATTACGTTGATTGATTTTCTTATGTTCAACCAGCCTTGCATACCAGGAATAAATCCCACTTGGTTGTGATGTATAAGTCTTTCGATACACTGTTAGATTCAATTTGCAAGTAGTTTGTTGAGAATTTTTGCATCTATGTTCATTAGAGAGATTGGTCTATAAATTTTCTTTTCTTGTAGAATCTTTATCTTGCTTTGGCATTAGGGTGGTGTTAGCTTCATAAAATGTGTTGGGAGTAAATGGGGAAGGGGGGGGTTTAAAATGAATCAAGTAAATAAATAAATCTTTAAAAAAAAAAATGTGTTGGGTAATTTTCCCTCCTCTTCAATTTTTTGGAAGAGTTTAGACAGGATTGGTGTTAATTCTTTTAGAAATGCTTGGTAGAATTCACCGGTGAAGCCATCCGGTCCTGGACTTTTCTTTGCTGGGAGATTTTTGATGACGGATTCAATCTCCTTAAATGTGATTGGTTTGTTAAGTTCTTGTATTTCTTGTAGCGTCAGCGTAGGTTGGTTGTGCGTTTCTAGAAATTTGTCCATTTCATCGAGGTTGTCTATTAGTTGGCATATGGTTTCTCATAATATGCTCATGATACTTTTTATTTCTGTGGGGTCATTTGTAACTTACCCCTTTCATTTCTGATTGTATTCATTTGCATCTTCTTTCTTTTTTTGTTAGTCTAGCTAGGGGTTTGTCAATTTTATTGATCTTCTCAAAGAACCAGCTTTTGGTTTTGTTGATTTTCTCTATTGTTTTTCTGTTCTCATTTTCATTTATTTCTGCCCTAATCTTTATTATTTCTTTTCTTCTGCTTGCTTTTGGATTGGTTTGCTGTTCTTTTTCTAGTTTCTCTAGTTGTTCAGTTAAATCTTTGAGTTTAGCCCTTTCTTGTTTTTTAATATAGGCATTAGGGCTATAAATTTCCCTCTCAAGACTGCCTTTGCTGTATCCCGTAAGTTTTGATACATTGTGTTCTCATTTTCATTTATCTCAATATATTTACTGATTTTACTTGCAATTTCTTCTTTGACCCACCGATTATTTAAGAGTGGGTTGTTCAGTCTTCACACATTAGCGAATTTACTTTTTTCCTGTCTATTATTGATTTCTAGTTTCATTCCATTATGATCTGAGAATGTGCTTTGTATAATTTCAATCTTTTTATATTTATTGAGAGCTGCATTGTGACCTAACATGTGGTCCATCCTGGAGAAAGATCCATTGGATCTTCTTGGGAAGAATGTATAACCCGCTGAGTTTGGATGCAGTGTTCTGTATATGTCTGTTAGGTCTAACTTGTTTATCATATTGTTCAAGTTCTCTGTTTCCTTGTTGATCTTCTGTCTAGTTGTTCTATCTAATGATGTGAGTGGGTGTTGAAGTCTCCAGCGATTATTGTAGAGATGTCTATTTCTGCCTTCAGTTTTGCCAGAGTTTGTCTCATATATTTTGAGGCACCCTGGTTAGGTGCATAGATATTTATGACTTTTATATCTTCCTGGTCAATAATCCCTTTTAT
The DNA here is from genome assembly GCA_029593785.1 of Cabassous unicinctus. Lineage (NCBI taxonomy): Eukaryota > Metazoa > Chordata > Mammalia > Cingulata > Chlamyphoridae > Cabassous > Cabassous unicinctus. The sequence goes on along the minus strand of JAQZBX010058975.1, from coordinate 15,248 downwards.
TAATATATAATGGCCTTCTGTATCTCTTATAACTTTTTTGCATTTAAAGTCTGTTTTGTCTGATATTAGTATAGCTACCCCTGCTCTTTTCTGGTTATTATTCGCGTGGAGTATCTTTTTCCAACCTTTTACTTTCAGCCGGTTTGTATCCCTGGGTCTAAGGTGAGTTTCTTGGAAGCGGCATATGGATGGCTCATGTTTTTTTCATCCATTCTTTCAGCCTGTATCTTTTGATTGGGGAGTTTAATCCATTCACATTCAATGATTTTACTGTAAATGCACTATTTACTTCCTGCATTTTATTCTTTGGTTTTCATATGTCATCTTGTTTTTGTCTCTCTTTTTTCTCTTTTGGTTATTCTTTTTGCTATTCTTTCTTCTATACTCTCCTCCAAACCTCTCTCTCCTGTCTTTTTCTTTCAGGTTCTAAGGCTTCCTTTAATGTTTCCTGCAAAGGTGGATTCTTTTTTGCATACTCCCTTAGTTTCTGTTTGTTCGTGAATATTTTATACTCACCTTCATATTTGAAGGACAGTTTTGCTGGATAAAGAATTCTTGGCTGGCAGTTTTTTTCTTTCAGTTTCCTAGTTGTATCATACCGCTGTCTTCTCGCCTCCATGGTTTCTGAATAGAAATCTGCACCAAGTCTTACTGGACATCCCTTGTATGTGATTGTTTGCTTCTCTCTTGCTGCTCTGAGAATTTTCTCTTTATCTTTGACATTTGACATTCTGAATAGTATGTGTCTTGGCATAGGTCTATTTGAATTTATTCTGATTGGGCTACGGCGTGCTTCTTGGACATGTATGTTCATTTCTTTTGTGAGAGTTGGGAAATTTTCAGCTATTATTTCCTCAACTACTCTTTCTGCCCCTTTTCCCCTCTCTGCTCCTTCTGGAACTCCCATGACACGTATGTTGTTGTGTTTTGTGTTGTCATTCAACTCTCTGAGCCCCTGCTCAATTTTTTCCATTCTTTTCTCTCTCTGTTCTTTTCTCTCTTCAATTTTAGCTGTTCTGTCTTCGGTATCACTTATTCTTTCTTCTGTCATTTCGAGTCTGCTGTTGTATGCCTCATGTGTTTTTGACTTCACCTATTGTGTCTTTCAATCCTATGAACTCTGTTACTTTTCTGGTCAGGATTTCAAATTCTTCTTTGCATTCACTCAATGTCTTCTTGATGTCATTTATCTCTTTAACTATATTGTCTTTCTACTCATTAATTTGATTTTGAAAATTTGTGCTCATCTCACTGATTAGTTTTCTCAAATTCTGCATCTTTTCTGGGACTTTGATGTATTCCTTTTCTTGGGCCATGTCTTCTATTTTCTTAGTATGGCTCGTAATTTTTTGCTGGTGTTTAGGCATCGGTTAGTATGTAGTTTACTCAGGTGCTCAATCTCTTTCTCTTTTATAGGGATTTAGTGGCGGGAGCCTGTGAGTTACCACAGCTCTTTGATTTTTGGCTCGACCTGGATTGTTAGGATTGTCCTGCTGGTTGCTCAGAACTGGGCACTGGACCCAGTAGTTGGTTGTAGAGTCTCTTCCTAGGGCCTTGGGTAGGGAGACTATAGAGGCCAGGAAAAGCCTCTCCTACTTATTTTTAATTTTCTTATGTGCACTTCCTTGATCTGCCAGGTGATGGCGCTTGTTGGCAGCTCTCAATTCAATGTCTGGTCGGAGTGTGTTTGTTATGACACAGACCAGATCAATGTGATAGAGCTTCCTGTCTGGGGGCTAAGAACCTTGTAATTTAAACTTTCGGAGACAGTTCTCCAGTCTTCTCTGGCAGTCCCCTCCCTTTTCCCAGCTGGGAAATATTTCCACTCCCCTCCGAGTCCTCAACAATCAGTCCCTGTTAGTAGAGGAGGAGATTGGGAGGTTTGTATATCTTTAGCCCCTTGCAATCTCCAAGGCAAACAATGGTGCAGCCCCACCCGGCCTGGAAGGGCTCTTGGGACAGGGCAGACCAAACCTGGGAGTCAAAAGCAGGGTCAGCCCCAGGCTCTCTCTCCCCTCTCCTGTGGAGTCCTCAACAATTAGTCCAGGCTAGAAGAGAGGGAGGTTGCGAGTGTCGGATTTCTCCAGTCCTTCGCCGGCTCCCAGGGCAAACCACCTTTTGGTCCCACCTGGCCTGGAAGGGTCCGTGGGGCACCACAGCCCAAATTTGTGGGTCAGAAGCTGAGTCAGCCTTAGGCTGTGTCCCTCTCTCTTCCCTTTCCTGGGGTGGTAGATCCCTGGAGCCCCCTTTGTCTTTAGTCGCAGGCCCAGAGGCCGGAGAATTCTAAAGAGTCTTTGGTGTGGGGGAAGGTGCTGGCAGTAAGTAGCAGGTGCTGCTGGTTCCAACGCATGGTTCTGTGGTTCTGTCGTGGCAATTTCCCTCTTTTGTCTCTCTCTCCTCTGGGTGGTGTGCAGCCTTCACCTGCTGTCCTAAACCCAAGAAGATCTTTTTCGGGGTTGTTTCAGCCTGTCCTCTAGCTATTTTTCTGGAGAAGAGATTCCCGTGTCTCAATAGTCCGCCATCTTCCCAGAAGGCTCCATTTCTGTTGTTTTAAGCCACCCGGTTTGTGGTCATTTGTTGCAGCATCTGCAGATTTAGTACCAGGAATAGGGTGCTGCTGTAACAAGCACCTACACGTGTGGATGTGCTTTTGGAATTTGATGATGGGTGGAGGCTGGAAAATTTTGAGGGCATAATAGATGTTTTGGTAGAAATATGGACATTAAAGGCCCTTCTGGTGAGGACTCAGAAGGAAACAAGGAACATGTTGTTGGAAACTGGAAGAAAGACGATCTTATAATACAGTGGCAGAATATTTGGCTGAATTATATCCTACAGTTTTGAGAAAAGCAGTGCTTTAAGTGATGAACTTGAATATCTAGCTGAGGGGATTTGGAAAGATCTCTCTTTTTCATGGTGAGAGACCCACGAGGTTTATGAAAACATTGCACCAGCAGAAGCACTGCCAGCTCGGACTGAAAGGAGAAAAGGCAGTACACCATGAAAAGGTGTCAGACTCCCAGAATTCTACAGGCAGGAAACAGGCTGATAAAACTACTCAGCTGCAAACACGTGCTGCCCTTCCAAAGAAAAAGAAACAAAGAAAAGAAAAAGAACTTCGAGTGTGGAGTCCAGAGGAGAGAGCCTGCAACTACAGAGGGTTGTCCCTAGGCCTAGAAACCTAATGGGATTTGCCTTGCTGTATTTCAAAATTGCTTAGGACCAGTGACACCTTTCTACCTTCCATTTTCACTCTTTGGGCTTAGCAATGCCTGTAAGTTTTCTCTCATGCCTGTCTCAGCATTGTATTTTAGAAACAAATAACTTACTTTCTAGTTTCACAGGTCCACGGATGCGGAGGAATTTTCCCTGGGATGGATTACACACGCATGATTTAGATGTGATTGTGGGCATGAGTTCATGCCATAATGGGTTAAGACTTTTAGGGGTGCTGCAATAGGGTGAGTGTATCTTGCATGTAGGGCAGATGTAAACATTTGGAAGTGAGAGGGTAGACTGTGTTATATGAAAAAATAGCTGTCCAGAATATATAGTCACTTCCTAAATCCCCAGAATCTGTTACTGTTACCTTATCTGGAAAAAAGTTTTTGCAGATGTAATTGAGTTAAGGATCTTGAGATGCAGCAACCAATGCAGTTGGGTACACCTCTGTGTGTCTTCTGTCCATCTGCATTGCTCCAGAAGTTTCCTCGTGTCCCATTCCTTTCAGTGCCTCTCCCCACCCTAGACAGCCACTTTGTGACTTCTTATATTAGTCAGCCAAAGGGGTGTTGGTACAAAGTACCAGGACTCTGTTGGCTATTATAAAGCATATTTATTTGGGGTAGAAGCTCACACTCACAAGGCCCTAAAGAGTCCAACACAAGGTACCATAAGAGGTACTTTCTCACTCAGAGTCATTTGCCCCATGTTGAGCAAAATGGCGGGCGATGTCTGCGAGGGTTCAGCCTTGCTTCTTCCTCTTAAGGCTCTGTGGTACCAGCTTCTTCTGATCTCAGCTGCAGGCTGGCATAAGGCTTGTCTCTCTCCCTGGGGCTTGTTTCTTTCTGGGCTCAGCTGCTCTGTTCTCTTCACAAAGTCAGCTGTAGACTATCAGGCTCATCTCTCTTCCTGGGGCTCTGCCGTGTCTAATGAGCTGTCTCTCTTCCTCTGTGTGTCTACTTCGGTGTGAGGGTCTATCAGCCTACCAAGGGGGTGGGGACTCAATGCTGAGTCACACTCTAATGACATAGTTGAATCAAAGCCCTAATCGTAACATAATTTAATCAGTCATCTCTGCTGAATCTAATACAATCAAAGGGTTGTCATGCCCAGAGGAACAGACCAGTTTACAAACACAATCCATATCTCCCTTTGGAATTCACAGACAATATCAAACTGCCACACTTCTGTTCTTGAATTTCACGTAAATGAAACAATACAGTATGCAGTATTTTGTGACTGGCCTCTTTTACTCAGCATAATTTAATTTTTTATATCAACGTTACAGTTTACTCAGTTGACACAAGATAATAACTACAATAATAATAAATATGCTTTAGTTAGTGGTTACACTCCCCCCTTATAATTGTTCATTCCCCAATCTTGAGGAATTTGGGATGATGTCCCCTCTGAATGCTTCAGGCTGAGAAGGGACGTAGATATTATGGGGCAGAGGAATGGAATTGTTTTGCTTACAGTTGAAGATACTCCTTGCTTTTTGGATGGGGCTGTTCCATCTCCATTGTTTTGTTGTACAGGGCAGGCCTGAAGAATTGGAGAGTGGGAGTTGGCCACATATCTGCTGGGTTTCAGAGCATAGGAACAATCTGAAGATTTAAATCTCAGAAATATATGTAACAGGTAAATTGAAAATTATAGGTTCAAATAAAAGGAGTAGAAGAATCATGATTAGGGGATTTATAAATGAGTATAATTATGTTATATTGGGTAAATAGCTTTTCATATATTCCCAGATAGAGCCCACCGAGGGGGTGTTGATTTCATGTGGCCGTGTGGCTTTCTTTTGGTGTCTGGACATCCCTATGACCCTCAGGAGCACTTTTGTTTGAGGCTTTATTTACTGTGGTATTTTGTGAAATCTGGCTGAGCCTGCATAACTGTAACCTCCGGAATGTCATCCAGACTCACTTGGAAATCCCTTAGCCATTAGAATTGTATTTAAAAAAAATAAAAGTATTTAAAAATATTTCTCCCCTTTGGTCAAGGTCTTTCTTCAAGTGCATCATTGATTTAACGCTTGGTAATAATCCCTCAGTGCCAGGTATGCTCATCCCTGGGAGTCATGTCCCACATCTGGGGGAAGGTAGTGAGTTTATTTGCAGAGTTTGTCTTAGAGACCACATTTGAGTAACCAGGAGGTTTTCAGGAGGCAACTCCTAGGCATTAATTGTAATTAGGCTTAGTTTCATTATTACAGGAATAAGGTTCATAAGTGCAAGCTTTACGTTTGAGGACTTAGCTTATTAGCCTGTTTTCTTTTATTAGGCAAGGCTTTTGGCCATATTATTTGAGAAAGTAGCAGACTTCCCCAGGAAAGAAGTTTAATATTTTGTTAGCTACTGTGAGAACCTCTATCTATCCAGAAAACATACCTATGTCAACAAGGACACATTTATATCCCACAAAAGTATGTAGCTATATAACGTTCAAGCTGTTCAAAAGGCCCTGTCTGTCGAGACACCTGACCATGTCCCACCTTTAACTTCTTACAAGGGTTATCAGCATAATATTTTAATAGCTTTGTTGAGATATAGTTCACATACCTTATGTTACAGTTGGGCAGTTTGATGGAATTATGAATTCCAAAAATATAATTGGATCATGCTTTTAAACTGATCTGTTAATCTGGGCATGATTAAGTTATGATTAGGGCGTTGACTGGGCCACGTCAGTAGGGCATTGAGCCCCACCCCTTGGTGGATGGGGAATCGAATATAAAAGGTAAGGCAAAGAACAGAGTAGAAGCAGTTTTTTGAGAAGCAGTTTTGATGTTGGAAAGAAGGCCCCAGGAGAAGAGAAGCAAGCCAGTTGCCTGATCACCTACAGCTGACCATGTGGAGGAAACAGGAGCTAAGCCCGGAGAGAAATGCAGCCCCGGGAAGAGAGGAACCCCAGAAGCCTGAACCCTGGCAAACGCCGGCAGCTGTCTTGCTCTAACACGTGGCAACGGATTGTGGTGAGAGAAGAAACAACGCTTTATGGCCTGGTATCTGTGGACTTCTACCCCAAATAAATACCCTTTGTAAAAACCAACCCATTTTTGGTATTTCACATTAGCACCCCTTTGGCTGACTAATACACCATACAATTCATGCATTTAAAGTGTACAATTGGGTAGTTTTTAGTGTATTCACAGATAAATGCCCCCATTGCTGTCACCACAGTTGAGTTTAGAAAATTTTCATCACTTCATGAAGAAATACTAACTCTTGAGCCATCACTTCCCTATTTCTCTCTTCTGCCCGTCCATCCACCCACCCTCCACCCCAGCCCTAAGCAGCCACGAATGTACTTGCTATATCTGTGGATTTACCTATGCTGGACATTTCATATAAGTGCAGTCATATACTATTTGGCCTTTTGTGTCTGGCTTTCACTCACCGTAATGTTTTCAGGGCTCATCTGTGTTGTAGCATGGGTGGACGCTTCCTTTTTTTTTTTTTTTAACGGGGAGGTCCTGGAAATCGAACCCAGGTCCCTCCATATGGGAGATGGATTGCCCAACCATTTGAGCTACATCTGCCCCCCAGTTCCTTCCTTTTTTATGGCTAATAATATTTCACCGTGTGAATGTACCACAATTTATCTCTTCATCTGTTGATGGATTCACCTTTTGGCAATTGTGAATAATGCTGCCAGGACATTATTTTTGAGATACATTTTGTTGTGTGTAACATTGGTGCATTCTTTTTTTTATTGCCAAGTGGTATTCCATTGTATAGCATAATTTGTTTCTCTGTTCTGTTGATAGACATTTGAGTTTCCAGTTTAGGGTAGAATAAGCCTGCTAAAAAATTCTTGTACAAGTATTTTTGTGTACAAATTTTTGTTTCTCTTGGGTGAACATCTAAAAATGGAATTTCTAGGTAGGTCCTGGGGTAGCTGTATGTTTAACTTTGTAAGCAGTGCCCTAACAGTGCTCCTGAGGTGGTGCCGCTTTACGCTCCTGCCCATGGCACCTGCGCACCGTGGCTGCTTAGTGGCCTTGCCGCTGCTGGCCTGGCTGGCTTTGCCATTAGCCGCCTTGAGGACAGAGCAGCCTCCTCGTGCCCAGAATTCTCATTCCTTTGACGACTGAAGATGTTGAGCACCTTTTCTTGTATTTATTGGCCTATTTTGAGTCTTTATCACTTGATGTAGAAATTAGCTTTAATGTAGAATTACTAACTTTTCAGTTGTGATCATTATATTATGGTTATGTCTTCAAAGGCTTTTGTCTTTTAGAGATAAAATTCAAATATTAATGGATTAAACAATATGCTGGGATTTGCTTCAGAATATCCTGGGTGTGTGAGTAGATTTGGGTGCAGATGACAGATTATTGAGGCTGGTTGGGATGGGGGTGGAGCGTTGGCGGGTCACACGGCTCTGCTCTCTGCTTTTGTGTTCTTTGAAATTTTCCATGAAAAAGATGTTTTTAAAGTTATCCCTAATTAACGGTTTGTTTCTGGATTGTATGTAAACCAGATTCCCTTTTCATCCTATTTTGGATTACTCTGCCACTCCCTGTCTCATCTCCTGAAAGTCTGTCCCTGGGTCTTTGACGCAGCATTCTGGGGCTCCCTGAAGTGAGGCCCTCAGAGGCAGCTTGCGGGGTGGGGGCCTGCCTGGGCTGGACAGGGCTGAGGGGAGGCTGCCCTCACCACCCCCCGCTGGGGGCCCGTGTGTCCTCCACCTCGGCTGGACGGCCGTCTTGGGAACCAGTTCCTTGGAGTCATCCTCAGAGCTCTCGGGGTGTAGAGGGCACTCACCCACCCAGCATCTGGGAGCAGAGAGGAGCATTTGCTTCCGGTAGTCATGTCAGAACCAAGGCTGGGGTTCCAACTTGCCTGCCTAAATAACTAAGGTTTTACTGAAGCTGAGAGCTGTCTTGTCGTTGCACCTAAGAGCGGCAGTACTTAGACTTAGGTTAAAGTCTATAACCTCGTGAACCTTGGCAATTAAAGAAATTTAGGGAAGCGGGTGTGGCTCAATGAATAGAGCTCCCGTTTACCGTATGGGAGGCCCCGGGTTCGCTTCCCGGGGCCTCCTTGTGAGAGCAGGCCGGCCGGCGCGGCGCGGTGGGCTGATGCAGCAGGACCTCACAGCAAGGGGGAGATAAGCAGACACGGAAGAAACACAGCGAATGGACACAGTAAAAGACAAGCAGCAAGGGGGGGATAAATAAATAAATAAATAAATCTTTAAAAAAAAAAAATTTAGCTCACTTTGTTTTTTATGCAAAAGCATTTTAAAGTAAATACAGATATTTCGACATTCTAACCTTAAATACGTCAGTCAAAATTCTAAAAAGTTGATATTAATGCAACCCAAAATTAACATTATTATATCTAAAAATATAGTAGTTCCTTAATATCACCTTGTGCCCAGCCCGTTTCTCCAGCTCACACCAGCTGTCCTCAGCAGGGCTGCCAGTGCCAGGCCTGCGCTGTGCTGTCCTCCAGGGCTTTAACTGCGGAAGCCCCTCCTCTCCTGGCTCTGACCAGGGAGGAGACCCTGGGCTGTCCTGCCCGCGGGCTCGGCAGTGGCTCCCTCTGGTGCTCCACCTGCTCTTCTCCCCTTAATTCCTGTCCCCGGGAGCAACAGAGGCCAGATTTGGCTGCAGGTCCTGGGGGATGGCAGTCCCCCATGGCGAAGCTGTGAACCCCCATCCTTACAGCATCCAGCTCCCTTTCCTCTGGCAACCGGAACGTCTCCTGCAGGGTGCGTCTTGGGCAGTTGTCCTGCCAGAGTCTTTGAAAAGCAGATCGGATGGCCTGCTACCTGTCTTGTCATCGTTGGGGCATCGTTGCATGGTCTTTGGCTTCCAGCGTTTCTTGATTTAAAATGCATGGTTTGGGGTCTCTGCTCTTTGTCTTCCCCCAGGTTGTGACTCGACTGATCCATCTCTTAGGTGAGAAGATCCTGGGCAGCCTTCAGCAGGGAACCGCCACAGGTGAGCACCTGGAGGGATCATGGCTGCAGCAGGGTGATGGGCTGGGGTGCCTGTGCCCCCGGAGTGTGTCCACAGCACCCCCAGGAGACCCTGAGCCTGGCTGGGGTGGGGGATGGTTTGGCAGTACGAGGAGCACTTGCTAAAATATTGTATTGATGCCCTGGAGAGAAACTCAAGTATGAGTGCAAAGAAGAATGTAGAATCTTCTCTTCTATTTTTATTAGCTAATTAGGAAAGGAGAGGAAAAGGTGAGGTCACCACAACTACGGTATGGTTAGAGAATGAAGGCGAAGTGATCTCGCACGTGGGGACTTTTCCAGCCTATTTACCCTCTCTGGTCACACCTGGAGGATATGCTTTTCCTCCGGAGCCACTGTTAGCTCCTGGTTCTCAGGCGCCCTCACTGCACTGCTGCGACCTGCTTGCTGCGCCCTGAACACCGCTGCAGCCCCTGCCTCGCCCTGCCAGAGCTCCCCCTCCTCTCAGGAGGCCGCACCTGCGCACACTTCATTGTGGAGCGTTAGCTGAGGGCACACAAGCTCTTACGACCAGTTAGACAGTGTTCCAGCGCTTAGCACGCTTCGGCGCACTTCCTGCACAGTGCTGTCTCCTTGAGAGGCCCGTCTGGAGTACAGGTCTTTCCCCTGAAACTACTGCCTTTGGTGAGGGTAGAACTACCCACAAGACTTACTGTGGTGGCACTTTATACATACACATATACATATATATAAATGACTTGTAACCATAATCATAAATGAGTCACTTTTTGGGATAAGGGTATACTAAATATTTTAGAAGCTTTCTGCACAAAAATAAAGGTACAATAAGAAATGTAGGGGTTATTATTATGAACTAATTTTTTTTAACTTTTTATTTTGAAATCATTTGAATTATTGTTTATATCAGACCCAACAAGAGGGCGGGGACTCAACTTGAGTCATGCCTCACTGACAAAGCCCAATAAGAAGCCCCACAGCAGTCTTAACAGGTGATCTAATCAAAGGCCCCTTGGCTGAATTTAATGCAGTCAAAGGGTATCACACCCAGAGGAATAGATTAGTTTACAAACATAGTATTTCTCTTTCTGGGATTCATGAAATAATCTCAAACTGCCAAATGGGTCATGCTTTTTCATCCCTTCTGACACACTCTGTTTTTTAATTTATCTGTTTAGACCATCTGCATTTAATGCAGTTATTTATACCTGCCTCTTTATTATTTGTTTTCTGTTCACCTTTTCCCCCATTACTCTATTTCCTCTTTCATGTCTTGTTTTGGGTTACTTGAACCTTTTTTAGTATTCCACTTTTATTTATAAATTGTGGTCTCCAGTATATCTTTTCATATGGTGTTTTCAGTTGTTTCTCTAGAAATTGCAATGTACACACTTAAGTGGAATATAGAAACCTTACCATCATTTAGGGCACTTTATTTTTCCCCTTTTCTGATAATGTTGTTGTAAATATTACCTCTAGATACAGTGAACCCCACACCAGGCAATGTTATGTTTTGCTTTCAAACTTATTTATTTTTAAATCAACACTATTTTAAAAACTCAAGAGGAGAGTATTCTTTTGTCTTTACCAAATGTTTCCCCTTTCTGTTTCTTTCTTTCTTCCTGCTGTTTCATGTTTCCTTCTGTGATCATTTCCTTTCTTTGTGAAGAACCTCCTTTAGCGGGTATTTTAGAGAAGGCCTGCTGTCAATGAATTGTTTTCATTTTCTTTCCTCTGAGAATGTCCTTATTTCACCTGTGTTCCTAAAGGATATTTTCATTGGATATGGAATTCTAGGTTGACAGTTCTTTACTTTCAGCACTTTAAAAAATGTTGTGCTACTTCCTTTTCGCCTCTCCTGCTTCTGATGAGAAAGCCACAAGTATTCACATTGTTGTTTCCCTTTAATAATGCATCATTTCTCTCTGGCTGTTTTCAAGATTTTTTCTTTTAGTTTTCAGAAATTCAATGTTGATATTTTTGTGAATGGATTTCTTTGGTTTTATACTGTTTAGGATTTGCTTATCTTCTTGAATCTGTAAGTTTATCTTTTGCCAAATTTGGTAAATTTCCAAGCTTTATTTCTTCCTGTGTTTTTCAGCCCTTTGCTCTCTCTTTTTCTTAGAACTCTGATGACACAAATGTTCGATCTTTTGTTACTGTCCCACAGGCTCCTTAGGTGCTGTTATTTTCTTGTTTAATCTTTTTCCCACTCTTTTGTTGAAACTCAGTAATTTCTTTTGATCTGTCCTCATAGTCATTGACTCTTGCCTCTGTCACCTCCATGCTGCCATTAAGCTGATCCACTGAGTTTTTATTTCAGTTTCTGTATTTTTAAGTTCTAAAATTTCCATTTGATTATTTTTTGTTTGTTTGTTTGTTTCTTCTTTATATCTTCTCTCTGGGCCCTCGAGGTGCTGGGCTCTCGGCTATTGTCTAGAGATCATGCAGGCCTGTGGGCCTCAGGACCAGGAGGGGCTCCCTTGACACCTTCCTTGGAAGCCCTGCGTCCCACCTGTCGCCCCAGAGCCGCTCCCCGACTCGGTTTGGGGGTGGTTCTGTGCTGTGCTTCCCTCTGGTCTCTGTAAACCCCATGCAGGTAGGGGGTAAAAAGCATCTGTGAAGTTTATTGTTTCCAGAGTTTACAGCTCATCTGTCAGGAAACTTTAACTCTCTGAGTTTTTCCTGCGCCTCCAGTTCTTTTCCAAATTTTGTTTGCTCCCTGAATCGCTCCTACCACTCCCTCTTGCTCTTCCTTGTTTCCTGTCTGCTCCTGTGATGGCACCAGCTGACTCTCAGTGCTTGTGTGTCTGAAGATCACAAGGGTGCTTGTAAGCATGGCCTGGCGGAGGCCCAGTCGGGGCCGGAGAAGCAGGCCTGGTGCCAGCGGCTCACGCCATGTGCCTTCCAGAAACATCTAGAGGCGATCCCAGCCATGCCACGAGCCGGCGTGCTGTGAGGGGGGCGCAGGGAGGATGGAGCTCTCACTGGTCTCCTTGCCCCGCAGGCCACCCGTTGGGGCTGCACACCATGGGCAGCAAGTGGGACTCGGGGAGCCCTGCCAGCAACCTCTCCACAGTGGCCGTCATGCCCGTGTCCGAGGACGTGCCCCTCACGGCCTTCGCTCTGGAGCTCAAGCACGCCCTCAGCGCCATCGGTGAGCACCTGCACCTGCCCCCGCCTCCCTCCTGCTTCACAGGCCTCCAGCTCTTCTACAAAAGGCAGTTCAGTGTTGACTTAGTTACAGAGCGCCTTGAGAAGGCACGGGCCCAGAGGGCCCCAGGGGCCCGACAGACAGCCTTCGGCCCTGCGGCCACCCCCGCCCCCACAAGGGAAATGTATTTAAGCGGCCTGGGGCGACTTCCTCTGTCACCATGAGGATGGGTGATGTGCTGCCTAAGAGTGCCACACGTCTCACGTGTCCATCAAGGCCAGCACAGCTCCTGAGTGCTGGGGCATAGGCGGGAGGCAGAGCCTGCACGGCAGCCTCGGGGAACCTGGCTGGGGGAGCTGGCGCAATTGCCTGGGGCTGGAAGGCTGGACAGTATTCCCAATTCCTGACAGCTACTAAACTTTGGGATTTGAGAACAAGAAACTGGAATTCCTGAGAATTCTTGGGAATTCCTCAAATCACAAGGTATTTTATATTTTAAATAACATTTTATTTACGTGTTTTTATATAATTGTTTGTGACCAACATAATAAACAATAAATCTTTTTTTTGGTGATTTTAAGGTTCTATTAAAAGCTTCAGAGGTTGTCTCTAAGAAAATGATATAATAACAGATGCAAAGCCTGATGTCTTGGTACCATGCAGCGATACATTGTGACAAGAGTATGTGCTCCAATACTACGTAAAATGCAACATCTGATAAGAGAAAACATTAAACACAAAATAAGTGTCAAAAAATAATGATTTTAAGCATTGAAAGGTACCATTACAAATAGGTAATATTTAGAAGTTATTCTTAAAATGAAAGTTTAAAACACACAAAGCATCGTCTTGATCTTTTTCTCATTACAAGTGGAAAAACCCCCTCATTTCCTGTTGACATCGTCTGAATTATCAGAGTGTGTCCAAAGTCTTCTTCAAGTTGCACGGTAGGGACATGTGGTGGCTTGGAGCTGTAGACCCCACAAAAGTGTGCTCTTAAACTTAATGCATCCCCGTGGATGTGAGCCCATGTAAAGAGGACCTTTTGATGAGGTGACTTCCTTTAAGGTGTAGCCCCACTGACTCAGGATGGGTCTCAGTCCTATTACTGGAGGCCGCATAGGGAAGTTCACAGAGAAGGAGAGCCACTGGAAAAAGCCAGGAGTCAGTGGAACCCAGAGAAGCCAGGAGAGGCCGCCATGTGCATCACCATGTGACAGAAAAGCCCAGGACCAGGGATGGCTGGCAGCCGGCCCCACAGCGCCGCAGCCTTCTGGGAGCAAGCATTGCCTTGATGACGCCTTGATTTGGGACTTCACCCAGCCACATAACCGTGAGCCAATAAATTCCCATTGTTTAAGCCAACCCATTGCGTGGTATTTGTTTTAGCAGCCAAGAATCTAAAACAGGACATGTTTTATGTAAGCTCATTCCCTTTTCTGTTTTTAACTTTTTATTTTGAAACAATTGTACACTAATGGGAAGTTGAAAAAATAGTACAGTGGGATCCCATGTACCCTTTGCCCAGCTCCCCCAGTGGTAACATCTTCTATCATAGGTGTTGGTACGATCACTGACCTTCAGGCTTGGTCCCGTGTGTTTCTGTGTCATTTCACTGCACGTGTAGATCTGTTCCCTCGCCATGAAGCAGCGCCCTCATGCTGCCCTTAAAGCCACACGCATCTTCCCAGTGCTCCTGCTACTGTGTGCCAGCCATAGCCATGGCACTTTGAGAATGTCATGGGTATGGCCTTTGAGGTTGGCTGTCTTTACACAGAACAACGTTCTTCATATGGCTGAGGAGTGGTCCGTGGTCTGGATAGACCAGTTGGTCTAACCATTCACCCACTGAAGGACTTTGGGGTTGTTTTCAGTTTTGGGCTATTCCAGTAAAGTTGTAAACACTTGCGTGAGGGATTTTGTGTGAATGTCAGTTTTTATTTCTCTGGGATAAGTGCTTAGAATTGCACTTGCTGGGTTGTATGGTAAGTTATGTTTAGTTTTATAAGAAACTACCCAACTATTTTAACTATTTTCCAGAGAGGCTGCACCATTTTGCATTCCCACCAGCAGTGTATGAGTGATCCAGTTTCTCCACATCCTTGCCAGCAATTTGGGATTGTCACATTTTTTAATTTTAGTGGTTCTATTAGCTGGGTAGTGACAGCTAATCATAATTTTAATTGGCATTTCCCTAATGATTAATGGTGCTGAGCATCTTTACATGTGCTCATTGTCATCCGTAGATCCCTTTTGGGGAAATGTCTCTTTTTATCTTTTGCCCATTTTCTAATTGGATTTTTTTTTAACTGTTGAATTTTGAGAAGTCTCTATATATAGTCTTTTTTTAATTTTTATTTTTATTTTTATTTTTTTTTAATTTTTTTTATTGTTGGTAAAAATCAAAATTTTTCACAGTACATACCAATATTTGTAAAATGATATATAAGTACATATGCATATATGTGCATTTGCTTACATAAATGTTATTTTATATTAAATATAGTCCTTTGTTAGAGACAAGGTTTGCAAATATTCTTTCATCCTCTTAACAGGGTCTTTCCCAGAGCAAATTTAAAAAAAAATTTAGGAGCCTTTTTAAAATTTCTTAACATACACTCTCCTTTCTCTCTCTTCCCATCCCCTGGTAAGCTCTAATCTACTTTCTATCTGCAAATTTGCTATTTCTAGTCATGTCTTATATATATATATATATTTTTTTTTTTAACTTTATTTTGTACATTTAATAATTGAAAATATAAACAATTAAAAACTAAAAAGTAAACACATGAATAAATACATACATTTTTCAATTAAATGTGCTAGATATACATAAATTTTTTTTTGAATCAATATATTAGACAATATATTTGGTTCATAGTAACGCAGTCATACAGTATTTGTCCTTTTGTGTCTGGCT
>JAQZBX010058974.1:0-17627 GCA_029593785.1 Cabassous unicinctus | reverse complement strand
ATAAAGTTTAAAAAAAAAAAAAAAAGATGACACTGGGAGAGCATGAAGAACAATTTGAGGGAAATGGATGTGGCTCAAGCAATTGGGCTCCCATCTACCATATAGGAGATCCAGGGTTTGATTCCTGGGGCCTCCTGGTGAAGGCAAGCTGGCCCACAAGATGGCAAGCAAGATGACACAACAAAAAGACACAGGAGAGACAAAAAGAGATGCAGCAGATCAGGGAGCTGAGGTGGTGCAAGAGATTGAGTGCCTCTCTCCCACTCTGGAAGGTCCCAGGATCAGTTCCCAGGCCACCTAAAGAGAAGACAAGCAGACACAGAAGAACACACAGACAGCAGAGAGAGAGAGCAAAAGCAACGAGGGGGGCGGAATACATTAGAGGGAAGTGGATATGGCTTAAGTGATTGAGCTCCTGCCTACCACATGGGAGGTCCCTGGTTCAGTTTCCAGTGCCTCCTAAAGAAGACAGCAAGCTGGCTCAACAGCTAGGCATGACAAGCTGACAAAACAAGATGACACAAGAGACACAAGAAGGAAAACATGAGAGACACAACAAAGCAGGGAACAGAGGTGGCTCAAGCAATTAGGCGCCTCCCTCCCACATCAGAGGTCCCAGGGTCAGTTCTTGGTGCCTCCTAAAGAAACAAGAAAGATGAACAGACACAGCAAGTGCAAACAATGAGGGGGTGGGGAGAAATAAATAAATCTTAAAATATATATATATATATATTAGAGGGAATCGGATGTGGCTCAAACGATTGGGCTCTCGCCTACCACATGGGAGGTCCCAGGTTCGGTTCCCAGTGCCTCCTAAAGAAGATGAGCTAGACAGTGAGCTGATGTGATGGGCAGGCGCAACAAGCTAATGCAACAAGATGACCCAAGAGACACAAAGAGGAAAATATAATGAGACACACAACAAAGCAGGGAGTGGAGGTAGCGCAAGCAATTAGGCACCTCCCTCCCACATGCGAGGTCCTGGGTTCAGTTCCTGGTGCCTACTAAAAACACCAGCACACAGCAAACACACACAGCAAATGCAAACAACGAGGGGGTGGGCAGAAATAAATAAAATAAATCTTAAAATATATATATATTAGAGGCACGTAAGAGCAGATTTGAATTGCTCAAAGACAGAATTGGTGATTTTGAAGACAGAACATCCAAACTGGAAAGACAGGAGAACAGAAAGAGAAAAGATTGGAAAAAACAGAACAGTCTCAGGGAATGGAATGATAATGCAAAATGCACAAACATTCGCATTATTGATGTCCCAGAAGGAGAAGAGAATGGAAAAGGGGCAGAAAGAATATTTGAGGATATAATGACCAAAAACTTCCTGACCCTTATGAAGGACATAAATATCAATATCCAAGGACAATGCACCCTAAACAGAATAAATCCAGATAGACCTACCCTGAGACACCTACTCTTCAGAATGACAAATATCAGAGATAAAGAGAGGATTCTGAAAGCAACAAGACAAAAGCAAAGCATCACATAAATGGGAAACTTGATAAGGTTAAGTGCCGACCTCTCATCAGAAACCATGGAGGCAAGAAGTGGTATTATGTATTTAAGGTACTGAAAGAGAAAAACTGCCAGTCAAGAATTCCGTATCCCGCAAAACTGTCCTTTAATGAAGGTGAGTTCAAAGTCTTCACCAACAAAAACTCATAGAATATGTTGCCAAAAGACTAGAATTACAAAAGATACTAAAGGGAGTGCTGCAGCCTGAAAGAAAAAAACATGGTTAAAGCATATCATGGTGTTTGGAACTAGCAGAGCTATTATGTGGGTATGACAGTGGTTGAAAGGGAAAGATTAAGGTTATGTATATTACTGTACATGTATATTACATTATACTGTAACATGGGACTGTATAAGATAGTAAAGCCTCATGTAAAACATGAATATGGGTGTTTTTACAAAATATAAATACAAATATAGTAGAGAGGAAAAAAAATAGCAGCTACATACAGCAGGTGAGGCATAGAAAAATTGAGAGGTAATGAGTTTTGTTTTCTATTTTTATTACTGGAATAATGAAAAGTGCTCTGGGAATGATTGGGGTGATGAATGCACAAATATGTGATTATACCAAATACCATAAATTGTACTCTTTGGATGGATTCATGCTTTATTAATATGGATCAATAAAATTGATTTGTTTAAAAACACAGGAAATTGCAAGTGTTGGAGAGGATGTGGAGAGAAAGGAATGCTTATTTGCTGTTAGTAGGAATGTGGAATGGTATAGCCATTGTGGAAGTCTGTTCGGCAGTTCCTAAAGGAAGTGAGATATCAATTTACCATGTGATCCAGCATACCGCTTCTAGGTATATACCTGGAAGAACTGAGAGCAGTGACACGAACAGGCATCTGCACACCGATGTTCATAGCAGCATTATTCACCATTGCCAAAAGATGGAAACAATCCATGTGTCCACCAGCCGATGGATAGACAAATTGTGGTGAATACACATGATGGAATATTATGCAGCTGTAAGAAATGAAGTCGTGGGGCATATAATATGGATGAATCTAGAGGACATTATGTTGGGTGAAGCAAGTCAGGCACAAAAGGACAATTATTGTATGATTTCACTGTTACAAACTAAACATAATGAGCAAATGCATGGAGTTAAGAGCTAGAATATAAGTCACCAGAGAATAGAATGTGGTTAGAGTGGAAAGCTGAAGTTTAATCTGTGCAGAATTGGTATAAATTTGTGAATGTTTGGAAATGAAGAAAAATGGTGAAAGCACATGTATCCATGTATCAACATCATAGGATCTGTAATTAGTAGAGCTAACATATGGGTATGATAGTGGTTTTTTGTTTTTCTTTTTTGGAGTAATGAAAATATTCTAATATTGATGGAAGTAATGAATGCAGAACTCTGTGATTATACCAGATGCCACTGAGTATACATTTTAGATAAATTGTATAGTTTATGAACTAAAAAATAATAAGGTGGTTTGGGGGAAAATACAGCAAATATAAGATATGGGCTATAGTTAGTAGTAATACTTTGATGATGCTCTTTCATAATGTTACAAATGTTTCAAAACAATGCAGGGTACTGGTGGTGTGAAGAGGTATGGGAGGCCCTGTATGATGTTATGCATGTTCATTTTGTAGGTTCACAGCTTCTACTATACACTTGTTGTTTGTGTATGTTCATGTATGAATGATATACTTTAATAAATTTTTAAATGGGAAAAAAAAAACTAAAGGAGCTCTTCTGGACATGTTTTATTTGGAGAGCCACACTCAAATTTACAAAATGTGTCTGAGAATAAAGAAGGTTAAGGCACACTAACCCCAGACCCTGCACAGTGCTCGGAGAGCTCTCAGAAAGCTCACAGGCAATCTTTTCCTTTTAGCTCAAGTTCAGCAGAGGCTATATTTGGCACTACCCAGTGGCTATCTTTTCTTATGTACTTATGAATAAACAGCAACTCTGTAAAGTTTTGATCACAAAAAAGAATACCTCAAATAATAAACAGAGAATAAAGTTGCAAATCAAACTAATTTGATTTTTTTAAAAATCATCTAACTTAAAAATTCAGATCATTTTAAAGTCGTTTTTCTTGACTCCTTAGAGATAAAGAGCTTAGATAATAGAGAAAAATGAAATTTAAAAAAATTCTTTTCTCATCTAACTGCATAAATATACCAGATTTAAAATATAATTGTATGTTAGAAGGAGGAGCCCAATTTCAAGGGGTAGTACTGAATTTTTCTTATGGGAAAATAGAAAGTGTTAATCCACTGATGCTTTAAAAATAGAAAATCAGGGCTCTTTCTAGAGAAGTTTTCCAGTTGTTCAACTACAATTATTTCTTCTAAGAAAACCAACTGAGATACAGAATAGCTGTCTCATAGCAACCTCTTTTAATGTACATACAGAAAATAGATCTTAATTGACTTGAAAAACAAAATTCTAGGTGTAGAAATGTTTTTTCTCAAATTATTCTTTTTATCAAACTGGATTTGGTAGACCCTTTGGAGGAGTAGGCTGACACTCAAGTGCTGGCAGTTGGACATGGGTCCTGGGGCTGGTTCCCACAGGGCTAAGGAGTCTCCTGGGCTGCTGCTTACATCAGTGATCCCTTTTGGGATTAGGCTGGAGGGTTCGATTTCCATTACAAGGATGTGAGGAACCTGTTGCCACCACAGGAAATTAATAAGGGACCATAATTACCACCTGTAGAAGTCTTTAAAGTTTGAATAGTTGGGTAAAACAGACCACAGCTGTGCCCTGACTGTCTATCTCTGAGAGTTGCACTTTTAAGTCAAAAAATTTCTGTTCTGCAAGTTTCCATGTATCAACAGATAATGTAGAAGTCAAATCATGGTCTCTTCCCAAAAGGAAGGGAAACAGTTCTTCATAGGAGTCTTTTCTTTGTATCTTAAATGTCAATGATCACAAAAACTTCTGGCTTTTCTTCACTATAGACCTGCATTGCTGAATATGTTATTGCCTTGACTTCGGTTCCCTGAAGTAGGGGTGAGAGAAACAAATAGAAAAAAAAAAAGAATTGAAATCAGAATCATGAATTCTAGCAACAATTGGCACAAAGTCAAAACTTTCATACCCTTCTAATAAACTAAAAACTCATGTGAAATAATTATCAAATTATTACATCCTGATCCAATAATGAGAGGCAACATGTGTACAGGGTGGAAAGAGCACTGAACTGGAGTTAGGAGATGGAACTCTAATCCTGGGTAAAAGCGTCTGACCTCTCTGGGCATAAGTTTTTTCATTTACAAAATGGGTTGAATCAAAGAACACAAGCTTTTCTATTTGGCTCAGGGCCCCTTCTCCAGCTCAAACCACGTCCTGTACTCGAACCCAGGACCTAGGAACTCAGCCTATGCCCTTCTCTTCAGCTGCCAATCCTCACTTTACCCCCTGGGACTCCTCTCTCCCAAGTCTAGCTGCAGGTCAGCTCCCCATCTCCCTGTATTTGCAAGATTCTGAAAAGCTCTCCTGATGACTCTGACACATGACACTCCTAGGAACTCCGCCTATACCCTTCTCTTGAGCTGCCAATCCTCACTTTACCCCCTGGGACTCCTCTCTCCAAGTCTAGCTGCACATCAGCTCCCCATCTCCTTGTATTTGCATAGATTCTGAAAGGCTCTCCTGATGACTCTGACACATGACACTCCCCTCTCCCCCACCTCAGTTTAGAACCACAGGATTAGATGTTCTCTTAGGTTCCTTCCAGTTCTGAAAAGGGTCAAGAGAATTGTGTGCACCACAAAATGTATCAGGCACAAGGGGGAATGGCAATTGCCAGCTCTGTAGCACAGAAGAAATTTAGAGATTTCACAGGACTTGAATAACACCACCTTTGCTCTTCCCTCTCTGCCATAATCACCTGGCAGAACCACAACCTAAATCAAATCTAACATTCTGCCTATGTTAGCACACACCACACAACTGGTATCACCTTAAACAGATGTCCACAAATCTCAAATTAACACTCAGCACTAACCAGCAATCCTACATTTACCACTAACTCCACTTTCTCATTCTCTGAGACAATTATTTCCACAGCTTCTCCTCCAGCAGCACCCCCACCCTTTCTCACTCTCAATCACACTCACTTCCAAGAAAAAATAAACGCAATCAATAAGAGCTGACTCATCTTCCCACCACTAAACCTACCATCCTACTGTCTGTACTCACATATTTGGCCTTCCCTTCTGCTACGATTTATGGCCTATCCCTGCTCTTATCAGAAGGCTGACTTCTCCGTTTGAATTCTCTATCCCACCACCCTTGCCTGCTTAAGGCCTTTGCTGGCATTATCCCCTCTCTCTCCAGCATGATCAAATTTTCCCCTTTCCTAGATCATCTCCTTTCAGCATAAAATAGTACTACATAATCTCTTCGCTAATATAAAAACAACTTTTTACTTGCTACATTCCCCTCTAGGTACTACTGTCCCACTTATCTGTTTCCCCTTTCTGCAATTCTGGACAAAACTGTCTCAACATTCCCACCTTTCATTCCCTCTTTAACACACTCCAAATGTTTACACACACCATTCCACTGACTAGTAATCTAATGGGCAACTCTCCATCCTTCTCTTAACCTGACCTATGAGTTCTCTAAATAGCTTTCGATATTTAGCTTCCAAGACACCCCTCCTCTTCTTTTGTTCCCTCTCAATAACCTCTCCTCCTCCCTCTTTTCCTTTTTGGCTTCTTTTCCAAATTTAGTGCCCAGGGCTCAGTCCTCTCTACTGTTCTCTTTTATTTACACTCACTCCTTGGTAATCTTAAATCTAATCGCAGGGCTATAAATATCACCTACTCAGTGATGATTTCCAAATCTTTATTTCTAGACATACCCATCCCTGAATGAAGGTTATCATACAGCCAAATGCCTAATAGGCATCTCAAGCATAACATGTTTAAAAGCCTGTTCTTCCCCCAGCCTTCTCTATCTCGAGTAACGGGACCACAATTCACCCAGCTGTTTAGGCTCAAACCTAGGTGATAGCCTTCATTCCTCACATATGGTCTCTCTACTTTCATCCATGTCCTTTCATGGTCTATTGTTGGTCATTTAAAAACTCATATCAGATCATGTTAACTCCCCTGCTTAAAATACCTCTATGGCTTCCCATCCCACGAAGAGTAAAATCCAAATGCCTTACCGCAGCCTCGAGGATATCTGGCCCTGTCTGTGTAACCCCTCCTACCGTTCTCCCTTCATGCTCTCCGTTCCAGCCACATTGTCCTCCTTCCTGTTCCTTACACACAATCCAGGCTCACTTCAGGGCCTTGACACTGTTTCTTCTACCTGGGAAATTCTCCCCACATATCTCTGCTCACTTCTCATCTCTTAGGCCTCTGCTCAAATGTCACCTCCTCAGATATGCCTTCTCTGACCACCCTCTCTCACCTTACCCTCATTTAATTATTTTCTTTATGGCACTGTTCACAAATTGAAATTGTTTACTGTGTCTGGCTGTCTTTCTCCACTAGATTTTAAACTCATTGTGGACAGAGACCTTGTTTGTCCTATGAACTCTGTCTAAAAGCACTGAAAGACCGTATGGTATATGAATATATCTCAATAAAACTGCTTAAAATTTTAAAAAAATAAAATAATTAAAGCACCTAAAATAATGTCTGGCATATTATAGGCATTTGGTAAAGGTTTTCTGAATGTATGTATGGATGAATGGATGGATGTGATATGGATTACTGGAAAGAAGATAAGGATGATATTACAACAAGGAAGACTTTTTTAAAACCAGGAAATATACCAGGAGCCAGGTTTTTAATATGCCATTCATAAAAAAGCCCTCTTGGCTTTAAAAGATCTTTTGTCCTTTCATTCAAAAAGTACTAAGTAAAACTGGCTCACTGGCAAAATTCTAAAATAAGATTACTCATGTTGTCTAATAGATTCTCTGAATATTTTAAACCCAAAATGGTAGATTACCCACTAATCCAATGGTAGATTATTTAGTTGTTTTTTTTCTGACACAAAACCAAGGAGGAATTCCAAACCAAAAAACAAGAGGAAAAAAGTTTTATTTTGTGCTGTGTATAAAATAAATCGTTTGTTAATATGCATATAATTAATAGTCTAAGACTCTGAGATTTCTTGCTCTTTGGTTTTTAAACTGTACATTTTCCAAATACAAATAATTTCACTTATTTATTCAGAAGCATAATCCATTCATTAAAGTTTAACTTTATTTAGAGGCACCATATTCAATTTGATTCTCCTACTCCTTTCATATTTACATTTGCATGCTTCAGAAATTGGCGGGAGTAAACCAACTCAGTCACAATTCATTCTGAGCATTCTCGATGGCTAACAGGAACACATAATACCTAAAATTTGACAAAGTGGCCTTGGTCTTAGGTATATACTATATATAGATATTTTATTGAATTCTGGGGAATGGGGAGAAGTAAAGTATTTTTCATGTGTTCCAATGTAGGGAAATTGAGTCATAGTTCAACTTTTACTCTTGCAGTTCTTCAGTATTTTACATTACTGACAATAATATGTTAATCAGTTTTCTATTACTTTAGGGAACAAAACTACCATTCTAGGCCACTCTCATATTCCATTCATAGCAATAGTTTCCCTCTGAAAGAAGCCATAAGGCATGTATTCTGGCTGTCCTCTCTTACGTCTACTTGATTTCCAGCTTCATTCCATTATAATCAGAGAAGGTGCTTTGTATAATTTCAATCTTCTTAAATTTATTGAGAGCTGTGTTGTGGCCCAAAATGTGGTCTATTCTGGAGAAAGATCCATGAGCACTTGAGAAGAATGTATAACCTGCTGATTTGGGGTGCAATGTTCTATGTCTGTCAGGTCCAGCTCGTTTATCATATTTTTCAAGTTCTGTTTCCTTGTTGATTTTCTGTCATTATTCTACCTATTGATGTGAGTTGTGTGTTGAAGTCTCCAACTATTATAGAGATAGCTATTTCTCCTTTCAATTTTGCCAGTTTGCCTCATGTATTTCAGGGCATCCTGGTTAGGTGCATAGATATTTGACTGTTACACCTTCATGGTGGATTGTCCCTTAATATATAATGGCCTTCTGCATCTCATCTTTTTATTACATTTAAAGTCTGTTTTGTCTGACACCAGTATAGCTACCCCTCCTCTCTTTTGGTTATTATTTACATGAAATATCTTTTTCCAACCTTTCACTTGGATTTGCATCCTTGGGTCTAAGGTGAGTCTCCTGCAGACAGCATATGGATGGCTCATGTTTTCTTATCCATCATGTCAGCCTACGTCTTTTGACTGGGGAGTTTAATCCATTAACATTCAATGTTATTACTGTAAAGACATTACTTCAGCCATTTTATCCTTTGGTTTCCATGTGTCCTATCTTATCTTTGTCCATCTTTTTACTTTTGGTTACCCTTTCTGATAGTCTTAACTTCTACACTCTCCTCCAATCCTCTTTTTTTCCTTTTCTGGCTGCAGAACTCCCTTTAGTGTTTCCTGCAGAACTGGATTCTTATTTATAAACTTTTTTTTTAATTTAAAGATTTATTTATCCCCCCCTTGCTGCTTGTGCTCGCTGTATCCATTTGCTTTGCATTTTTCTGTGTCTGTTTGGGTCATCTTGCTGCGCAAGCTCACTGCCATGCAGGCCGACTTGCCTTCACCAGGAGGCCCTGGGAATTGAACCCGGGGCCTCCCATATGGTAAACAGGAGCCCAACCAATTGAGCCACAGCCGCTTCCCTACAAACTCTCTTAGTTTCTGTTTATCTGTGATTATTTTAAGATCACCCTTATATCTGAAGGACAGTTTTGCCAGATAAAGAATTCTTGGCTGGCAGTTTTTCTCTTTCAGTGTCGTAATGATAGTATACCACTGCCTTCTTGCCTCCATGGTTTCTGAAGAGAAATCCGTACTAAGTGATGTTTCACTTTTCCCTTGCTGCTTTTAAATTTTTCTCTTTATCTTTGGCATTTTGCATTCTGCATATTATGTGCCTTGGGGTAGGTCTATTTGAATATATTCTAATTTGGGTACACTATGCTTCCTGGATACATGAATTCACTTCTTTCATGAGTGTTGGGAAATTTTCAGCCATTATTTCCTCAAATACCTTTTCTGCCCCTTTCCCATCTCTTCTCCTTCTGGAACTCCCATAACTCATATGCTAGTGTGCTTCATGTTATCATTCAACTCCCTGAGCTCCTGCTCCACTTTTTCTAATTCTTTTCTTTCTGCTGTTCTTTCTCTTCAATTTGTTGTTCTTTCCACTACTTCACTGATTCTTTCTTCCGTGATTTCAAATGTTGTTGTGTGCCTCTATTGTATTTTTTTTTTTTTTACCAGGAGATCCTGGGGATCGAACCCGGGTCCTTCCATATGGTAGACGGACGCCCAACCACTTGAGCCACATCCGCCTCCTCTATCGTATTTTTAATCTCACTTATTGTGTCTTTCATACCCATGTTATTTTTCTATCCAAGATTTCAAATTTTGATTTGTGTTCACTTAGTGTCTTCTTAATGTCTTATTTCTTTAGCCATGCTGTCCTTCAATGCCATTATCTGATTTAGGAGATTTGTATGAACCTCAATGATTAGCTGTTTCAAGTCCTGTGTCTCATCAGCTTTGCCTGAGTCATATCTTCCTTTTCCTTTGTATGGCTTGTAATTTTTTGCTGATGACTAGGCATCTGATTCTGATGCTGAGTTTACTGTGATGTTCAGTTTCTCTCTCTTGCCTAGGGATTTACTGTTAAGTAGCTGTGTGTTACCACTGTTCTTTGACTCTTTGTTCTAGGATTGGCTTTAAGTGCTCAAACCAGGGCTAAGGACCCAGTAATGGGGTGCAGGCCAGTTTCCAAGGGCCTTGGAGAGGGTGGCAGTGAAGGCATCTGCTTGCCACTTTCATTTATTATTTTTCCTTTTTCATGCACTCTTCTGGTCTGGCCAGCAGATGGCACTCTCTGGCAGACCGTTCAGCTCAGACCCCAGGTGCTAGGGGGGAATGCATTCAGTTTAACTTCCTCAGGGGGGTGGGCGGTGCAATTGCAAAGTCCTCAGGCCTGGCTCAGCCTCACAAACTTTCTCAGAGGCAGTTCTCCACCCTTGGCCAGTCACACCCTCCAGCCCTCTGCCTATTCAGCAACCAGCCAGGGGCAGTAGGGTGGGTGTTTGAGAAGGAAATTATCTTTAGCACCTGTACGCACTCAGGGCAAACAATGTGTGGCCACACTGCAACCCCCTCAGTCTGCAGCCCCTGCAGTCGACAGCCTATTTGCTCCATAGGTAGGGGGAGGGTAGGCAGGGGAAAGGTCCCCCACTGCTGCTTTTGCAGCTCCACTCATGGGATTTTTCAACCAGCTGAGACTCCTTTCCTTCGCCCCTCTCTTCTGGATGATGTCTTGCCTTCCGCTGATGTCCTGAGTCCCAAATCAGCCTTCCAGACAGTGTCTGCCTGTCCTCTATTTTTTCTGGGAGAGAAGTGATTCCTCTGCCTCTTTAATTCCCCATCTTCCCCGAAGTCCTGCATCTATTTGAAATGTTATGCTACACCTGGAATATACTAGATTCCCTTACAAACATCTACTGTGCATCTGTCCTGTAAAAATGATTTGTTTTCAATTTACACGCCCTCCTCTACTCCTTTTTATGCTTCTCTGTTCTGAGGCTCTAAATGCAATTCTGAATTCTGACACTAACTACCTGGAATTAGTGGAGAGGCTATAAGAGCACAATCCTCCACAAGACTGCCCTCACTTCAGACACCAGCTGTAAGTTCAAGGGGTTCCCAGGGTCACCCTCACTTCTGACCAACTGACTACAAATTCTGGAGTTTCTATTACCCTCTAATTGACTAGAATGACTCACAGAACTCTCAGAAAAATGCTATACTTATGATTACAGTTTTATTATAGCAAAAAGGATACAAATAAGGAGTCAAAGGAAGGGATCTGGGAGGGTCCCCAAATATAAAACTCCCATGTTCTCTTTCCATGGAGTCAGTCACCGTCCTGGCACAGTGATGTGTACTTCCAATCTGCGAAGCTTACCCAAGCTTCAGTGTCTGGAGTTTTTATTGGGGTTTCATTACATAGGCACAGATCATTCAGTCAAGGCCCACAGGTTGAACTCAATCTCCAGCCTCCAGCCCCTTCCCTCAGGTCAGGCACAAAGTTCCAACTCTCTAATCACATGCTTGGTCTCTCTGGTGTGGCCAGGTAAGGTCACACTACAGATGTGGCCAGCTTCACCCTGAGTCATCTTCGTACCATAAACTATCAAATTTTTTGGGAGGAGGGGGGACAGCTATGAAAAACAAAGGGTCCTGTCACTCAGGAAATTCCAAGGATTTAGAGGATACTCCCAGGAAACAGAAAAACACCAGCCAAAATCTTTATTATACAATAGGCTCCCTCACCAGGCTTCATTTCATTATCTTATTTTCTGAATAAAAACATACATTTCTCAATTAAATGTACTGGATACATATAAAAAAATTTTTTTGAATCAAATAATATGTTACATAATATATTTGGTTCATAGTAACACAATCATACCTTTCATTATCTTGTAGTTGAAGGAATGACACTAAACCTATTGGAAGCAACTAAGATTTCCCAGTCACCTCCAACTCTTTTAGGCCTTTTTGGCTTAAACGCAGAAGCTGGCAAACTACAGCTCATGGGCCAAATCTAGCCTGCCATCTGTCTTTGCGTGGTCCTCCAAGCTAAGAACGGTTTTTATGTTTTTAAATGATTGAAAAACAAAATCGAAAGATATCTGCTGAAAGATATCTGCTGAAACAGCTTTGACTATTATGGAGTCAGGTCACAGAGGCTGGCAAATATAAAAACCTAGAGAATCATGGAAGGTACACTGTATTTTTACAGAACATCTAGTCCAACAGTCTTATTTTGTAAGTGAAGAAACCAAAGTCCAAAAAAGGCAGTGCCTTTTAAGTCCCACAATTTGTAACAAATCTGACCCTAGAATACAAAATGCTGACTCCTAATCCACTATATCAGATGTATGAAATTATAGTGTTTTAACACACTGTATCCACTCAGAGAAGTTTGAGAAAAACTTATTTTAATTATACCACTTTATTAGACCTAGCTGAAGTTTACTGTCAAATATACTGACTTTATGGTGACAATGCTTTTAATGGCTGGATTTTTAAAAAACATACCTGAGGGTGCTTGGACAATGAAAACTCTTCTCCCCACCTTATGAAAGAAAAAAATTAAAACATGTTTAAGATTTAACATTTGTTTTGTCATTACATATTTAAAAATAAGCCTTATATATGTGGTCAAGTGTAACAGTTTGACATTGTTTATGAATTCCAAAAATAGACATTGGATCCAGAGGTTTCACTTTTACTTGATTAAATAATGTTTAAGGCTTTGATTGAGCCATGTCAGTAGGATGTTGAGTCCCTGCCCCCTTGGTGGGTGGGGACTCACAGAGAAACCACACTGCAGAGAAGGGAGTTTAGAGTTTTGAGTTAGAGCCCAGGAAGTAAACACACAGGAAAGAGCAGAGCAGCCGAGCCTGGAGAGAAAAGAGTCCCAGGAGAGAGACAAGAATTATCCCAGCCTACAGCTGATATGGGAAGAAGCTGGGACCACAAGAGCCTTAAGAGGAAGAGGAAGAATGAATGTCGGCAGCCATCTTGCTCCAACACGTGGCAACAAACTTTGGTGACGAAAGTAACTTATGCTTTATGGCCTGATAACTGTAAGCTTCTATCCCAAATAAATACCCTTTATAAAAGCCAACAGATTTCTGGTATTTTGTATCAGCACCCCTTTGGCTGACTAATACTTCAAGATACTTGAAAACCAAAACAAATGAGAGGAGTTAGGGGAGCCATACATTTCACTTTTATTTTCCAGCAGATATAACTGTTTAGAGACTTATGTACAAGAGCCATTTGGACAAGGGTTGATAGTGTGCTTATGGTACACTGGCAATAAACACTGTTGATTGAACATTGTTAGTGTCATGTTCAAAATTTTCTTTGTACTCAGGGCTATAGAACTGGTTAAAAAATATCTCCCACTGGAGAAAGTGGATCTGAGTACCACAAAGGCAAAATACTAGTTTTTATACTATGGCCTGAACTTGGTTTGCACCTGATAGCTTTTCCAAATACGTCCACAGTCTGTATACAGAAGGCTCTGGAAAGGTACTCTCCTAGAATGTGGGATAAGCTTACTCTCTCCCCTTGACACTAATGTGGCTAAAAATCACAACATGGTGTAGTAGAAAGAGCAAAGTTTTTAAAAATTCTGTTCAACCACTTACTAGCTGAATAACCTTAGACAAGCCTTACCCATAAAAAGAAACACACACACACACACACACACACACACACACACAGAGAATGTGGATAAGAGACCTCGCTACATAGAAAGAAACTAATAAAATTCCATATAAAATGGAAAAGATAAGCTATATACAGAAATAACCTAAAAAATACAATTAAATGACTGGAGAAACTTGGGAAACACCAAATCCAGTCAAAGTGACCTAATCAATTGTTTTTGCAAACTTTGGAAGGAAAAGAAAAGCAGAAGGAACTGGTTTTAAGGCAGGTTAGTATAGTGAAAGTGGAAAGGCAGCTGGCCCGGCAGACAACATGGCTGACAGGCCACATGGCCGTGAGACCCTGCCCAGAAATCTCCTGAGAAGAAGGCTGCCAGAAAGACATTGTGAGATCCCGCCACGAGAGTCTCATTGGAACGAGAGGAACAGCCCTGGATATCCTCAAAAAACAAAAAACAAAAAAGCCTCACCATTAGGCCCCCTGAGAAATGACAGGTGGGTGGGGCAACCAATCAGAACAGCAAACAGATTTAAAAAGCCCTGACCTAGAGTCTCACCCGTGTGCGCAACTAAACCTGCAGTATGCCTGCGGTCCATGCCTCGGACCACGTACTTTTCTTATTTTGTTTCTTAATAAACTCTTTACTCCCTTGACTACCCTATGGCGTGTCCTTAAATTCTTTTATATGATTAATCCAAGAACCCAGAAGCCCAGAAACCCAGAGCCATCCAGTAACAGTTTCAATGGAGTCTAGAAGTGAGGATCTATGAGGAAAAATATGTCAGTGTTTCTACTGCACAAAGCTGGGCAGAAGGAGTCCTGGCTTGATGCAAGTATTTGTGCCATTTAGCTTTTTTTTTTTTTTTAACTGAAAATCAACAAATTGGGGATTAGATTTAACAACCAGAATTACCTTTGTTCTGACAAATTGCTGGTTTCCAAAGCTGAGGACTAGACCCTGGACCATGAGCCCTTTCTTCTAAGTGTCTCACAAAGCTAAACCTGCAAAGCTGTACCAGACACAAATGGTCCTCCGATGTAATGTTTCTATCTTCCTGTCCACTAGGTTCAATGAAGAATATAACTTTAACATCTTTCATGACTTGCTAATTGAAAGAGTTTCAAAACATACCCAATTGACCGTAATTTGAAATTTCTTTGATCAATACTGAGTACTTTCACTTCCTAAAGAGAAAAAAAAATTTTTAATTAAAAATTTTTTTTCGTAAAAGACCATTTATTAAAACATGTTTAGGTTACCATCTTTTCTAGAGAAATAATAGTATACAACCTCTCTCAATCAAAGAATATTAAAATGTTGGCTAAAATAGAACAAACTAAATACACTTCAAGGAATTAAGGTTGCTTTTTTTTAGCATACTCAAGTGAGGCATTCTTGAAAATGTATAATCTAAAAACACAAGTTGAGAGAATTTCTCTGTAAGATACATGATAGAGGAGGAGGATATAGGATTTCACTCACTCGGTCTATATTCATATAATAGCATAGGCACTTGAACTCAGTAGGACAAGTGATGTCATTGGTAGAGTATATGTGGTGGAGCTGGTAAGGAAGAGAACAGAGACTGTGGAAGCAGAAAAGGCCATCTAAGTTTGAAAGCAATAATGTTGGAGAGGTGCTTCCTTCTAGAGGGAAGAGCAGCAAGGAATCTCCATTTGGCTTTTCCTTTTTTTTTTCCACTTTAGAGAAACCTAGAAGCAGCAGTTGTTTAACCTTGGACAACTTGGCAGAACTACTAAATCTCAAATGGTTACTGTAACAAAAGGAACATACAGATTAACATAAAATAGCTCAAATGTGGAAGATTTTTAAAATGTGGATGACAACAGAATACTTGAGAGCCGTTCCTCAGGCTAAGCAGCAGAGTACTGCCTGTTTACATGGTATGTGCATTCTGATTACAAAATCCTGATAAGTGACAAGTAAAGGATAAGAGATCTAAGTATAAAACGCATATACGTAACACAAACACAGGTTAACTAAGAAGTGCCTATGGCCATTATAATTGCAAATCATTATCATCTTACATATTTGTATGAATTGGTTTTGCATCATGTATTCCATTTTAAACCAAACGTTTATTTTTAAATATGAACCAAGAACCCATTTGTTCAGTAAGAAAGAAAAAGCCTTACTTACCCGGGGTATAAAGAACTCATCAGCACTGAATTTATAAAGCCACTCATCCAAAAAGTGGAACAGAAGAGACTGTAAGTCATCTCCTACACAGGATCAAAAAAATCGTAACAGTATGATATTTAATAATTCTGTCTAAAGACTTATGTGAATTTAAAAGTGCAATGAATTTCTTAAGCTAGTTGAAAGAATTAGAATAGGCTCATAATCAACTTTGTTTTTATTGTGAAAAGTTTGAAAATACAAAATTATG
Organism: Cabassous unicinctus; assembly: GCA_029593785.1. NCBI lineage: Eukaryota > Metazoa > Chordata > Mammalia > Cingulata > Chlamyphoridae > Cabassous > Cabassous unicinctus. The sequence continues at coordinate 1,363 of JAQZBX010058974.1, read as the reverse complement.
TAAATACTTCACATTTGCATAACAAGTTCTTCCTTGTGAATAAATCAGTTACCTTGGGTTTCTACTTCTACTGTTTGAAGGGGCTCAACAGTCCCAGTATCTGTCATGTAACCAAACATGGCCATTGCACATTGCTCAAATGCTTCCTCCAGAGTATCTCCCCATGCGTGTAACCTAAGAAACACATTTATGCACTCTGTAATATTAATCCACTGGAAGAGGGAAAACTTGACAGCAAAGTGAACATAAATCAATATAACAGAAAAACCAAAGGTCTCCATTAGTTCAATGGCACCGCAACTATATAGGTATTTTCCTTCCTTCCTTCCTTCCTTCCCTTCCTCCTTTCCTTCCTTCCCTTTCCTTCCCTTCCTTCCTTCCTTCCCTTCCTTCCTTTCCTTCCTTTCTTCCTTTCTTTTTCTCTCTCTCTCTCCCTCTCTCTCTGTCTCTCTTTCTCTCTTTTTCTTTCTTTCCTCATTGTCTGCTCATTGTCTGGTTTTTTGTTTGTTTGTTTTTTCTTTAGGAGGCACCGGGAACCAAATGTGAGACCTCCCGTGTAGGAGGTGGGCACTCAACTGCTTGAGCCATATCTACTCCCATGGGAATTTTCAAACTACCATTTTTCATGTTCTGAAGGAACCAAAATAGGAAAAAAATGAAAATTAGGGACAAGATTTAAAACATTCTGCCTTCCTATTTAAGCACATAGTTTCAAAGAAAGAAATTCCAGCTATACTCACTGGACATCAGCTGTATGATCCAAATCTGAAGGAGAGAAAGAAAAACACTAATGAGACACCAAACTTGACTTTCAAATAAATCATAAAAAAAATAACTCTAGTTCAATATTTTAAGAAAATCATCCTTAAAAAGCCAGAAAATATGGGAAATTCTGTACCTTCTGCTAACCATTTATACAACAAAGTAACTGCTTTGTTAAGGGTTATTTAAAAAAAACAAAAACCAAGGTTTAAATTTAAATGTATGGGAAGCGGGTGTGGTTCAGTGGATAGAGCCCCCGTTTACCATATGGGAGGCCCGAGAGCCCCCGTTTACCATATGGGAGGCCCGGGTTCGCATCCCGAGGCCTCCTTGTGAGGGCACGCTGGCCTGAGCGGTGCGGTGGGCTGATGCAGCAACCTCACGGCAGGAAGCGGGTATGGCTCAGTGGATAGAGCACCCGGTTACCATATGAGAGGCCCCGGGTTTGCTTCCCGGTGCCTCCTTGTGAGGGCAGGCCGGCTTGTGCGGCGCCGTGGGCTGATGCGACAAGACCTCACAGCAAGGGGGAGATGAGCAGACACAGAGAAGACATGCAGCGAATGGACACAGCAGCACAAGCGGCAAGGGGGGGATAAATAAA
>JAQZBX010058973.1:0-17631 GCA_029593785.1 Cabassous unicinctus | reverse complement strand
AAATGTTCCAAGTTTCTAGGAACAGGTTAAGAGAGATTCCATTACAAATTATTGAAACACCAGAACCTGAGAAATTCAGTGATTCCCCAGGTAGCTGGAATGGAAAACGGATATGGTAAAGACGGCCAAAAGAAGCTATGTTGGGGAAGGGTATAATCTATAGCCAGAAATGAAATGCATTAAAGCTGGCAAAAGAATAAACTATTTCCCAAAGTTATAAGAAAAACCTTGTGATAATATGGCAATCTACAGACCAAAATCAATAACAAAGAGAAAAAAAAAAAAGGAGGAAGGACTCCAGGAACCATCCATGTTTCTCAGTGATCAATCCATGAAAAGCATAGGGTTTCAAGTTTTGAGAATATATAGTTACAAAAAGCAATTACATTTGCTAGAAAAGTGATACCTTTAGAATTTATGGGTAGACATTATAACCATTAGTGTTGAGGAAAATTAATAAATATATGATATTTTAATCATACCTTGTGTAAAAATATACCTTTTAAGTAATAAAATTTCAACTCCTTCCCTGTGATAATATGTAGCTCACAGATCCCTATCACCAAATATGCTATATATTTTTGCCAAACATTACTCTTAGACTATTTTAAACTTGAATCTGAAAGTAAGTGTAAAATATTTTACTTTGAGAAAAAAATCACTCATTTTCATTGGTTTGTTTTCTTCTTTTACTGTAGTAAACCCACTGTGCTTTACTCATTAACCATATATTTTTAATGTCAAATCAGAATAACATTAGTCTAGTACACATGGCATATCAAGCAGGATAGTGGAGAAATCTGACAGGCATACTAAGCTTTGAGAAATCCAGCATGTCTTAGGAAAAATAGTGGATGAAAGAAATAAAGGGGAATATAATACAAATACTATGGGAAATTCTGCTCTGCATAATGTTCAGCCCAATGCTGGAATGTACATTAGATATAAGCTATTATTCTGCTCTTTCAGCTGTGAGGCATCTCTAATAGTATAAACAACTTGCTGGGCTGGATGCCTGTAACCCATCTTCATCATTTCTCATTTGATGATAGTGAAAAATTTTGTATTTAATTTCGTTTGAATATAGCACATATTATCTTTTCTTAATCTTCCTATAACTTATCAACAAAGAAGAGGTTAAAGGGAATCTGCCTAAGCATGGTTCTCCTCTTATATCTTATTCATGGAAGAAATAGTGGAAGATAGGTTGAGTGCACACTTAGATATTTAGAATTTGGCTTTTATGTGTATAAGCAAAACTATGTGCTGTTCCTCATATCCATTCTCTCTAATTTGCCTTTTTTTCACTTCTCTTGCAAAGTTTTATTTCACAATATATATATGAGAGGCTCTATAAATTCAAGAACATGCCTTGAAATCCCCTCTTCCACAACTTAACCTTACCATTCTTGTATCATTCCACTCAGTAATGCTGTGTATCTAGACATTCCAAAACTCATGGCTTATCAAAAAGTGTTTAATTCTTGCTCATGTGTCTGTGCATTAGTTGGGGTTCACCTTAATGAGGCTTGGCATGGTTAGGTATAATCACAGTCTTCATGTTGAATTCAGGTACACTCCACGTAACTCTCATTCTTCCCATGCATAATATATGAGTCATATTGTATTCAAAGCTGGTCACCATGCAACACCTGGATACATCAAAACATGAACAAAATGAGGCATTCCCACTCAAAAAATACAGAAATAGTTAATTTCTAGAGACTTTGATATGTGAGAAAATTTTTTATCTCCCAGATACATTTAAATGATTAAAATGGATGTCATATGGAGGAATATGAAAGCTATCTTTTCACATTCAATTGAGCATTGCAGGGAAATATGTTTAAAATATTTTATGCTGCAGAGAACAGAAGTATTACCAATAATTAGAAGGCACAAGGATGTATATTTTCACACTTTTACATTATGAAATAAATTTCTTCATCAGGAAAATGATTACTAGTGCCATTTACTTTCATTAATGAAGGCTTCTTTTTCATAAAGTCAATCCCCTATCTTCTGGCAGCAACATTAGAAAGTTAAAAAGCTGGAAGCCAAAGTTATTATTATATATCTAAGGAATAAACTGTTTTTGTTGCCCAGACTTGCTCCCTGAAGCTGAGGAGAGTCTGAGTTCTCATCATTCTAGGTCATATCCTTCCAAAGAACCAAGAGGAGATTCTCTAAGCTTGTCTGATGGAGATTGACTATGAGAAACATTTGTAACTGAAAAATAGTTTTTAATATCACTGGTGGAAATTTCAGTAATATTTAACTTGCTACCCTTCCAGCATTTTGAGTCATGAACCTAGCAGCTTTTACATTCTTAGGGACCTCAGACCTGCAATATCAGTAATATTATCCCCCAAATTCAAACATTTTAGAGAAAAAGCACAAGGAGAAGGGTGTTGTGTAGCATGCCTTTATTTCAGTTTTTTAAAATAGTTTTTTTTTCTAGTAACAAGGAAAAAACAAATCAGTGGAATATTTTTATTTGTTTCTAATAAAATAAAATTTCTCCTGGTAAAGATTGATTCATGTTTTGCAAGATGCTTTTGAAATTCCTTCTATATCTGTGATATAGTTTAAAATATATATATATAGCTAAAAATATATATAAAATATATATATATATATTTTAAAAGATGCTTAGGTTACATAAATGCCACAAAAAATTACAGGAATTCCCATGTTCCCCACCTTCCACACCTCCCGTAACATCCCACATAAACATCTTTCATTAATGTAGCCCATCATCTGCAATGGATATACACATCCTGGGGCCTTGCCACCAAGCACGGACCATAGTTCACATTATAGACCCCACCTTCTCCCACACAGTTCTGCATGTTATATGCTGATGTAAAATGCCTGATATCTGGCATTGTAATGTTACTCAGGATAATTCCCAGGTCCTGAAAAAGCACCTGTATTACAAATGTTTTTCCCTTCCCTGCCTCAAAAGTGTCCAGTGGCCACTGGCTGCACCTCACTGTTGTAATTTCTTCCATTACTTGAATTACATTATGTCTACAACAGAATACCATTAACTCCATTCTAGTCTATAGCTCTTCCCCCAATCCTGAGGAGTTTGGGATGGTGATGTCTACTCCACCTCCAAGTGAGAGGGGATTTATATCTCATGGATACGGTGGATGGGATTATCCTGCCTGCTGCTGCAGGCTCTCTCCATTCCCTGGGATGGCCGTTGTCCATCATCGTCTCCTCACCAGGTGACTTCGGTGAGTCCATTGAGCTGTAGAATAGGAGTTGCAGCTCCACCGAGATTCCAGGCACAGCTGACACATAGGCAGGCCAGAGGCTCCAGTCTCTAGAAGTACACCTACAAACTCCAGCATCACATATAGGTTTGAATAGAAGGGACTGATGGACCATGTGCAGGGAGGACTTATTTGAGTCCAACTCTGTCACTCTCAGGAGCACAGATTCCAAGGTAGAGCCCACTGGTAAGGTGTCAATCTCTGGGGCTCTCCCCCTTTATGTAAGACCTGGGAGTCTCCAGAGCCCTCAGGAGCCCCTCTGTGTGGGGTGATATCCACTTTGGTGTTCTATGAGATCCTACTGAGGTGTGCATAAACATTAACTCTGGGATGATCTCCTGGCACTCTTTGAAATCTCTTAGCCACATGAAATCATTTGTCTTTACATTTACCCCCTTTTATTCAAGGTCTTTTTCCAGTCATTTGCCAGTTGGCACTTGGTATTAATCCCTCATTGCCAGGGAGGCTCATCCCCAGGAGTCATGTCCCATGTTGGGGGAAAGGTAATGCATTCATATGCTGGGTTTGTCTTAGAGAGAGGCCACATTTAAGCAACAAGGAGTCTCTCAGGTGGCAACCCTTAGGCACCCCATAACAGTAGGCTAAGTTTCAATTACAAGAGCAAAGACTCATAAGGCTAGTCATCAACAAAAAGAACCCATCAGTGGGCCATCCTCTTTTGCCAGATACTACCCCTGCACTCAGGGGACTGTTGCTGCTCCCTTGGAGAATGTGGCAGAGCTCTCCAGGCTGGGAATTCAGTATTACCTCATTTATTGAGTGATTGTCTACCCACTGTGTCCATGCCCCATCCCTTGATCTTTTGAACAATTTTATATATCTTTCATGTATGACTTCCTCCCACAAATCCCCCATCCCAGACAACCCCCACCAATGATCCTATGCAGCCCCCATTGTAACCCTTCTGTGATCTAAACTTTCCTTGAAGATGAAGCCCATATAATAACCAAATACAATTAATAGGAAAATGAAATAATAATGATAAGCTTAAATGAAAGAAAAAAAAATACAAGGAAATGCAGAAAAAAAAACTAAAAATAAAATATAATTATCAGATTGGGACATTCAAAAAAATGGGAAAAAACACACAAAAAATTTTTTTAAATTATTTTTTGTCCTTTTATCACTGTATTATCGGATGTCCAGTGTGTACCGTGACACCTTCCGCCTCTCATTCCCCAGGGTCTCCCAAATTTTCATTTAATTTTCAAAGAAGTTTTAGGTCACAGCAAAGTCACACATGAAATACTAGCATCTCCCATATACCAAACCACCCTCCCCCTTCCCCACCTCATATTAAAACCTTTTTGTGTGTGTGTGTGAATGTTATCATTGTTATAACTGTTATACAGATAGTGAAACATAGCAACTAAACATTGTCAATGGTTTACAGTATAGTTTACAATTTAGAGGGTACAATTTAATAATTTTTGATGGTATTTACCATGTCCTGTGTACATTACTGAAAGGTAATGAAAAATATTTCCCATGATCACTAAATACCCTGTTTGATCTTTTCTGTTCCTTTCTCCCCATCCCCCTGGGGCATATGACACTCCCCTGTCTTGACTCATGGAATGACAAGTTTCATAGTTACATGCCCTGGGTATTCTAACCTGCCCTTCCTAATCTACCCACTTTTCAACCCTGCACCACCAAACCCAGTAATATCACTACCCACCTGTCTTATCCTTCAATGTGCAACTATACTCTATCACTTTACCATAGATTATGTCCATTTGCGTGATGGCCCACAACCTTCTCTTCTCTTTCTCTCCCTTGTTAAACTATCACCCTGTGGGTCTCCACTCCCTGACACAACACCTTATGACAGGATGAACACTCACACATTGCCCAGAAGCCTACTCCAGATGCACGCCTCACTGAATGCCCACCCCCAACCTACACCCTAAACCAGAGACATTACCTTGTCATACTGCCATAGGAACATTCCCACTCGTGCACTTTCAACATCATACCCACAAATCCCATGTTCACCTAGTCCTCCTTCTAACTCTCCCCCCAGTATCCTGGGTATTCTAACCCGCCCTTCCTAATATCACAACCTGTCAAACCCGCACAACCAAACCCAGTCGTGTCTCTACCCACCTGTCCTATCCTTCAATATGCAACTATACTCTATCACTTTACCATAGATTATGTCCATATGCGTGATGGCTCACAACTTTCTCTTCTCTTTCTCTCCCTTGTTAACCTATCTTTCAGACAATGGTGCTCCTAGACTGCTCACTTTCCGCAATTCAAATCAGTGAGGTCACATACTGCTCATCCTTCAATGCCTGGCTTGCTTCACTCAACATAATTTCCTCAAGATTCATCCATGTTATTCTGTGTGTTACCACTTTATTCCTTCTTACAGCTGAGTAATATTCCATTGTATGTATGTACCACATTTTGTTTATCCATTCATCTGTTGATGGGCACAGGGGCTAATTCCAACTTTTGGCATTTGTGAACAATGCCGCTATGAACATTGGTGTGCATATATCTGTTCATGTCTTTGATTTCAATTCTTCTGGATATATACCCAGCAGTAGAATCACTGGATCATACGGAAGATCTTTTGTTTTTCTGAGGAACCGCCAAACTGTCCTCCACAGTGGCTGGACCATTCCACAATCCCACCAGCAGTGGATGAGGGTTCCGATTCCTCCACATCCTCTCCAACACTTATAGTCTGCTGTTTTCTTAATAGCTGCCACTCTGAAGGGTGTAAGATGGTATCTCATTGTAGTTTTGATTTGTATTTCACTAATAGCCAGCGATGTTGAGCATTTTTTCATGTGTTTTTTAGCCATTTGTGTTTCTTCCTTGGAGAAGTATCTTTTCAGGTCCCTTGCCCATTTTTTAAATGGGTTGTTTGTCTTTTTATTTTTGAGGTGTAGGATTTCTTTATATATGTAGGATATTAGGCTCCAATCAGATATATGGCTGCCAAATATTTTCTCCCATTGGGTAGGCTGCCTTTTTATTTTCTTAATAACATTCTTTGAGGTGCAGAAGTTTTTAATTTTGAGGAGATCCCATTTATCTATTTTTTCTCTTGCTGCTCGTGCTTTGGGTGTGAAGTTCATGAAATCATTTACTATTACAAGGTCCTTTAGATGCTTCCCTACATTATCTTCCAAGGTCTTTATAGTTTTGGCTCTTATATTTAGATCTTTGATCCATCTTGACTTGATTTTTGTATAAGGTGTGAGATGGTATTCCTCTCTCATTCTTTTGGATATGGATATCCAATTCTCCAACACCACTTGTTAAAGAGGCCCTTCTTTCCCAACTGAGTGGGCTTGGTGGCATTGTCGAATATCAGATAACAGTATATGCAAGGATCTGTATCAGTACTCTCAATCTTGTTCGATTGGTCAATATGCCTATCCTTATCCCAATACCATACAGTTTTGAGCACTGTAGCTTTGTAGCATGTTTTAAAGTCAGGTAATGTGATACGTCAAACTTCATTATTCTTTTTCAATATGTATTTGGCAATTCGGTGTCTCTTACCTTTCCAAATATATTTTGCAGTTAATTTTTCCAGTTCCTTAAAAAATGCAGTGTTGATTTTTATTAGTATTGCATTAATTCTGTAGATTAATTTGGGTAGGATAGATATCTTGAAGATGTTTAGTCTTCCTATCCATGAACAGGGAATATTCTTTCATTTATTTCATTCTGCTTTGATTTCCTTTAACAGTGTTGGGTAGTTTTTTGTATATAAGTCCTTTACATCTTTAGTTAAATTTATTCCTAGGTATTTGATTCTTTTAGCTCCTATTGTAAATGGTATTTTTTCTTTATTTCCTCCTCAGATTGCTTGTTATTGGTGTACAGAAATTCTATGGTTTTTTGAGTATTGTTCTTATAACCTACAACAGTACTGAACTCTTTTATAAGATCTAGAAGCTTTGTTCTAGATTTCTCAGGGCTTTCTACTATAGTATCATGTCATCTGCAAATAATGAAATTTTTCCTTCTTCCTTTCCAACTTGGATGCTTTTATATTTTTGTTGCCTCAGTGCTCAAGTACTTCTAAGACAATGTTAAAAAGGAGTGGTGATAGTGGGCATCCTTGTCTTCTTCCCGATCTCAGAAGGAAGGGCTTTTAGGATTTCACCATTGAAGATGATGTTAGCTTTGGGTTTTTCATATATATCCTTTATCATAATCAGAAAGTTTCCTTCTATTCTTATCTTTTTCAGGGTTTTTATCAGGAAAGTGTGCTGTATTTTGTCGAATGCTTTTTCTGCATCTATAGAGACGATCACGTGATTTTTTTCTTTCACTCTGTTTATGTGGTGTATTACATTGATTGATTTTCTTATATTGAACCATCCTTGCATACCTGGGATGAAACCCACTCGGTCATGGTGTATAATCCTTTTGATATGTTGTTGAATGTGATTAGCAACTATTTTGTTGAGGATTTTAGCATCTAGGTTCATTTGAGAAATTGGTCTGTAATTTTATTTTCTTGTGGTATATTTGTTTGGTTTTGGTGTAAGGGTAATGTTTCCAGGTAGTTACTGAATTCTTTTGAGATTTCCTCCAGGACCCACTGTTTGTCTAAGAGTGTGTTGTTTAACTTCCATATCTTTGTGCCTAATCTGATTCTCTGGCATTTAGTGATTTCCAATTTCATTCCACTGTGATCAGAGAAATTACTTTGTATAATCTCAGTCTTTCTGAACGCAGTGAGAGTTATTCCATGGTTTAGCATGTGGTCTATCTTGGAACATGATCCATGTGCACTCAAGAAGAATATAAATCCTGCTGTATTTGGTTGTAATGTTCTGTATATGTCTATTAAGTCCAGATCCTCTAACATATTGTTCAGAGTCTTTGTTTCTTTATTGATTCTCTGTCTAGATGTTTTGTCTAATGATGATAATGGTGTATTAAAGTCCCCCACTATAATTGAAGACGCATTTATTTCTCCACTTAGTTTTTCCAGAGTTAGCCTCATGTATTTTGAGGCACCCGGATTAGGTGTGTAAATGTTTATGATTGTTTTCTCTTCTTGAGTGATTACCGCTTTTACTAATATATAGTGTCCATCTTTGCCTCTTACAATAGTTTTGCATTTAAAGTCTATTTTGTCTGATATTAGAATAGCTGCTCCTGCCCTTTTCTGGTGACTGTTAGCTTGTAAAATTGTTTTCTAGCCATTCAGTTTCAGCCTCCTTGAATCCCTGTGTCGAAGGTGGGTTTCTTATAGACAGCATATAGATGGGTCATATTTCCTTATCCATTCTGCTAATCTGAGTCTCTTGAGTGGTGAATTTAATCCATTAACATTCAGTGTTATTACTCGCAATGAATTTCTTACTTCAGCCATATTTTCTTTGGGTTAATGCATGTCATATGTTGTTTTGTTTCTGTGTTTGTCCTTTTAGTTTTTTTTTTAACTCTCCTCCAACTCTCTCTCCATTGTTTTTTCTTTGACCTTGTATAATTTCTTTTAATATTTCCTGAAGTGCAGGTTTCTTATTGGTATACTCTCTTAATTTCTGTTTATCTGTGAATATTTTAAACTCTCCATCATTTTTGAGTGCCAGTTTTGCTGCATAGAGAATTAATGGCTGGAAGTTTTCTCTTTTAGAACTTTGACTATATCATACCACTGTATTCTTGCCTCAATGGTTTCAGATGAGAAATCAGCACTTAATCTTATTGTGTTACCCTTGTATGTGATGGTTCTCTTTCCTCTTGCTGCTTTGAGTATTTTCTCTTTGTCTTGAGCATTGGACATTTTGACAAGTATATGTCTTGGAGTTGGCCTGTTGGGATTTATACTATTTGGGGTGTGCTGTGCCTCCTGGATCTGCACATCCATCTCTCTCAATAGGGTTGGGAATTTTTTAATCATTATTTCCTTCAGCACTCCTTCTGTTCCCTTTCCCTTCTCTTCTTTTTCTGGGATGCCCATAATGCATATGTTTGTGCATTTTATGTTGGCAGTTAAATCCCTGAGTCCCTGCTGGATTTTTTCTATCTTTTTTTCTATCTGTTCTACTCTCTGATTGGTTTCAGATGTATTCCTTTCCACATCACTAATTCTTTTTTCTGCCTGTTCAAATCTGCTGTTATGTGAATCCAGCGTCTTTTTTATTTCTTGCATTGTGCCATTGATCACCATCATATCCGTTACCTTTTTATTTATGTTTACAATTTCTTCAGTATGCTCTCCCAGTGTCTTCTTAATATCCTTAATCTCTTCCTTCACTTCATTAAGTTGGTCCATGATAGTTGTTTGGAAAGCTTTGGTTAGTTGTTTGATGTTCTGCATCTCTTCCTGGTTTTTAGTTTGTTCATTGGGCTGGTCCATGTCTTCCTGTTTTTCAGTGTGGTTTGTAATTTTTTGTTGCCCTCTAGTCATCATTTTATATTGATGGGTTTATTCAGTTGATTAGCTTCTGTCTCTGCTCTAGAGATTTATTTAGCTGGTGGTTCTGTGTGTGTGTTAAGTTTCTCTTTGATGCATTTTCTTATTATTTTACTTCCTTGCTTCTTTCTATGTTCCCAGTTAGTGGGCGGGAGTCACGGGTCAAACCAGCATTTTTCCCTGAGAGTTGGGCTCACCCATCTGTGCTAACCTCCATGGCCAGGGATAAAACTCACGAATCTCCACCGAGCAATTCATGCCACCAAGCTGCCTGCAGATATATGTCCCAATCTTCTCGCTCTGTGCACCCACAGCACAGACCCCCAGGCAGAACCCTGCCCCCAATATGCCGTCCTCAGAGAGGTAGTCAGTGAGTGCCCTCCTAAACCGATGCCATCTTGCCTCTTCTATCTAAAACAGTTTAATTTCACCTCTCTTTGTGTTGGTAAGCAGAGCAGATAAGGACATAGACATAAAGTGAGGATCTTCGGATTCCAATGACTCACGGACCTCTTAAGCTATAAGAAAATAAAATTTCTAGTCCCAATTATTCCAAAGTCATGTTTCCTGAGCACTGACCACTGGCTACATGAAAATTACTATAGAAACTTAAAAAATACAATTTTTGTTTATCTCTTAACCCTGGCCTAACTAATCAGAATATCTTGTACTAAGTTCTGTTAAAAAATCTCTCAGGGTGATTCCATTTGTGAGTCAAGTTGAAGAAGCACTAATGTGGTCTTCATTTTAAAATTGCATAAATGGAAATCCATAGGCACCAGGGAGTAAATGCCCATAATGGAATAATAGCCATGGATTTGTGTGATCCCAAGGCAAAATATTTTGATTTCTTGAGTATACCTTCTAAACCAGAGTTCTTGTTGTTTTTCATCTTTCCTATCTTCAATTCTTCAACAGAAGCACACATTTCTTAGGCATTAACTATGTGTAGTCCTTAACATGAGTAATGTTTTCACAGAAACACAGAGGCATATGCACACACATACCACAACCATAGACATAAACATTAACTGGATAAGCCAATTTGTGGAAATGGCAATGGGACAATGGCAGAAGGGTAGTCAAAGATAATCTCACCTACTAGAGAAAAAAAGCCCAGGTGTGCATTATGGTAAAGGAAAAACATATCACTGAGGCAAGTGTCAGTTCACATGAGAAGGCATAGTTTTATTTCTCTAGGAGGAGTCTTTCTGGAATTCAGAGCTGGAAATTCTGATTAGGCAAGTTTGTAAAGCAGTGAGAAATGGCTCACTATATTCACTGGAGCTGTTTGATTCAAACATTGGAATAAATATGGTTTACCAATCATGCCTGGCATTAAATTGTTTTTGCCCTTTTGGTTTGAGTCACAGTAATGTATTCTACTCCAGTGACCGTTTTTATTCAGGTTTTCAATTTTTCTGTCAATCATGTTTTATTACTAAGGACTCTGGCTACAGAATGGTGGTAAAAATTAAACTCCAGGGAACAAAAGCATATTCATGGGAGTTACATTTAAAAGAGGGAACGTAAAGCTAAATTTGTCCAACGTCCTTGAATAGGCAAAGAAATTGAGCTCAAGAGAAAGGAAAAGTCTTTTCCTTTTACCAGAGGATAACATGTTTTTTTTCTATTAAACTTTTTTCTTCCCTTTTGCATTTTGTTCACTCCTCCCCTCTCAATCCAAGCTTATTAGTTTTGGTTTTCTCAGGAATCTGTGTTTTGGGGCACTTATATCACAATGCTTCAGTTTAGAACACTGCTGGTTTTACATATTCTACCTTTCACATAATATATACAAAATGAGTGCTTAATATGTCACAGCAGACGTTCCCTCTAAAGAAAATTACAAAAAGGAAAAAATGGGGAAGAGAAAACAATAATGCTGAGTGGGGTCCTGATGATATTCTTCCTTCAATAACATTTCTGCTATTTTAGTAAAATTACCTGATTATTAATATTAGAGTGAATATAATAATGATGATGATAAAAATTTCTTTGTGTATGTAAATTGTGTTATTTTCTGATTTGTTCCTTCCAAAAAGCTTGTGAGGTTGTTATTATTGTCTTCATTGTGCAGATGAGTTAATTAAGGCTGAGAAAATTTTAGGTCATTAACTTGAAGTATTATTACTTCAAACTATTTGCCATTAGCCTCCCAGAAATGTTTCCTGCCCAACAGTTTCTTCATTGCATTCTTTACTTTTGCATTTTTCAGTGTATAAATCAGGGGATTTAACATAGGGGTGATAATGGTGTAAAAGACAGAAACCAACATATCCTCTGAAAAGGTAGTATTGGGGTGCATGTACATGAAAGTACAGGGACCAAAAAAGATGATGATCACAGCAATGTGGGAGTCACAGGTAGACAGAGCTTTGTGCCTGCCCTCTGCTGTCTGCTTTCTCAGGGTTATCTGGATGACAGTATAGGAGATTAACAGGATAACACATCTCAACAGAGAAATGGCTCCACTGTTGGCTGTTGCAACAACACTAACAAGATATGTGTCTGCACAGGCAAGTTTTAGCACAGGGTGGATGTCACAAAAGTAGTGATCCATCTCATTGGGTCCACAAAAGGGTAGGGGGACCACTAGAGCCACCTGAATAATGGAGTGTAAGGAGCCACCTATCCAGGTTGCCAGCAACATTTTATTGAATCGGTCCCTGTCCATGATGGTCATATAGTGTAGGGGTTTACAGATGGCCACATAATGATCATAGGCCATTAGAGTAAGAATGAAGATCTCAGTACAACCAAAGAAATGTTCCACAAAGAGTTGCAACATACACCCCACATAGGAGATAGTTTTTCTCTTGGCTAATAAGTCAACAATCATTTTAGGAGCTGTCACTGAGGAGTAACAAATGTTCACAAAAGACAAATAATTGAGAAAAATGTACATAATAGTCTTGAAAAGGTTGCCAGTGCAAATTGTCAGCATGATGAGGTGGTTTCCCAGAAGAATGGCTGTATAGAAGAAAGAAAATACCACAAAACAAACTTCTTCAATCTCTAGGTTCTGAGAAAGTCCCAAGAAAATGAATTCAGTTACATTGCTGATTTTTTCCATGGAATTAATCCAGCAGAGAAACTTCCCAATAGAGAATTAAAATTATCTGAAAGAAAACATAAAATGAAACACAGCATTGTTTCTAATGTTGAACAATCAGATAATCACATTAGTTGATAATGGAAAATGGCTACTCTGTTTTGCTTGGTACAGATACTTAAAGAAATGTAGGGAGCTTATTTTAATCATCGTATCTACATACAAAAGTAAATTCATTCACTTCAGATGAGGAAACAAAGTCCAAAGAAATAACATGACTCCTCTAAGTTACTAAGTCACCCACCTAAATTCCCACCTCCCTCACCAGATTTTAAGGTTTAGTCGCCTGCTTTATTTTTTCGTAAATATTTATTTAGTTTTTATTCTGTATAATTTGCTCAAACTAATTTTGAAAAAGAAACTTGTGTTTGGGCATATGGTAATTCTTTTATATCTGGAAAATTTCACCTCTATTTGACACACAAAAAAACAAAACATATGCCCACATTTTCCCCCTCTGAATACAACTATGCCTCCTCATTGCATTCATCAGTAAGGACGCAAGTAGTTGAGACTGAGTGAATTTTGCAGTTTCTTCTATTTACGAAACTCAGATATTGGGGTACCTCAGATTAATTCTCTCTATTTGATTTCAAGCATTTTACAGTGAGGAGGTGGTATAATATAAGAACAAGACAATCAAAATTGTACAATTCAAAATTTTACAAACCTGATTAACTGGTCAATAATCATGGTTGAATCATTTAATGTTCTGGGGCTTCTGTTTCCTTATTTGTGCAATTAGCAAATTTTTATTTCACTATCATCTCTATAATTCTAAGAGTTATTTCTATCGTGATATAAATCACTTGTCAACCTGAAATAGCCATAAATAGGTAGAGATGAGAGAAGATGAAGCAATAAAAAAAGCTGTTGAAGACATAGCAATATCTGTTTGATTTGAAAGTTGGAAAGTGGTCTCTGGTAATTTCTCCATTTTCAAACTGGCAGGGTTTGAAGAATCCCCGACTTTACTTTGCCTTGTTCTTGGCTTTCAATCACTTGTATGTTGACCCATAAAAGCCATCCAGCACTTCTTCATGCATTCTTCTAACCCTTCAATCTTCATGCTAACTTATTTTATTTCTTCCAGTTTGGATGAATTAAAAGTTTCCTGACCATAACGTCACTGAAAGATAATTTAAGTGGGTCTAGGAGAATTCAGTGGTAGTATATCAGGGACTCTATTAGAGTCACTGGAATTTTTGGGTGGAAATAGTTTGTGGAATAGTATTGATTTAAAGGGCTTTCTTTGTGCTTCCTCAAATCAAGCCATAGATAAAAATTAGAGGTAATTATATGTTATGCTATGGTTATACAGTATCTTATAATCATTGGGAACTTTATCCATTTGAGGCCACGTCTATCCAACCTCATGTCAAATTTAGTGCTTAACAGTTTTAACTGAACTCTGCTCTAAGCAACACCTTTACAGCAACACTATGCCAAGAATTTACAGTTTTGGGAGAGTCTGAGAGGTTGCATGTCCTTGGTTCTGCTGATCAGAGTGGGTGGAATAGTAACTACAAGTGTGCCTTGTCATATGTGATGCAATGTAATAATAACCACAATGACATAATTCAGATTTGGTACTTGAGCACATCCTTCTGCTTTTACAATGTGAATACCCTTTGCCGTTTCCTTTGGTAATAAAGGAAATATACTATTTCCCACTGAGGGAGCTCTTCAATTTAAGGGAACTCCAATCACAGAAGTTTTTGACAACTATGATTTTTTTCTGCATTTTATCCAGCAGAAACTGGGCATTTATGTACTGGCCTGAATTGGGACACATTGTCCACACCACAAGGTCTTAGAGGAGAAGAAAGGAGTCCTGTTTTCTCCCTGAATTAAGATCCAACTCAAATGATTCTTCCTTCTCCTTTCTGAGAGTCTCAAACATGATAATCTCTCACTGTCCTTTGAAAGGATAAAACTTTAGACTGGCATTTTCTTATTCACATTCATGCTATTCTATATCATAGTCATGCAAGAAAACACATTATTGTCTTATTAGTTTCCTCTTAAATTACTCTCCTTTACTTCTGGAACAGCAAATTGTAAATTTATTACACTTGCTCAAAATATAGCAATTTAATTGAATTCCCTTTTTCCTTAAAACTTCTGTATAGATTATAAGATGCAAATTTAGAAGAAAATCTCACCAGTATCTTCCAGGACTTCAGTTTTGCTTTATTTTTCTATTTCTCACTGAGATAATTTGAGAGCAGCTGACCAAAATAAAGTAGGAATTGTACCTTCAGAATTGCTTTATGATTAGTTCCAGAGAATCTTGGGAATTGCTTTGTGAATACTTACTAACCACATACACAAGTGTTGGCAGGAATCAGTCTTTTTTGGTCCTGTTCCATTTTCTTATTGAGACCTACCATTTCACTGCATCTTTGATAATAAATGGACTTTTCTCTGATTCTCAGAAGGTCTATTTAAAGAGAATGATGCAAAACGATAATGACCTTTGTAAAGTATTTCCCCAAAGTCTTATTCCTTTGCCAGAAACATATCAACAAGGAGCTTTAATCTCCTTTTGACTTTTCACTTTAAAATAATTTAAAGTAATTCTTTTTGTGAAATTTAAAAGCCAATGAATTCTGACATTAAGGGCTTTAATATGAATTCAAAACATTTCATCAAACATTTGAGATTTATGTGATTATACTATACATACCTTTTATATTCAATTATCTTATGTATATATCTATACCTATATCTATTTATAAAACTCCGTTTTAGAGATATTTAAGTGTTGACTAAGAATGATTCCACTCTCTTAAAAAGTTCCATTTAATTGGAAAACAGCGTAATCAATAGTGCTGGGATTCACTGTTTTTCTTCTTAATTGTGTCTCTGTTGATTTCTGATTCCTGTGATGGCTTGTAGCATAAGCTTCCACTCTTTTACTTTTTGAGAGTAAACCCTTTGAGGGTGAACCAAAATCAAGCTGTTGGCAGGGCTGTGTGACTTCTAAAGGCTCTAAAGGAGAACCAATTTTCTTTGTGAGAAGCCATTCAAGTCAAACTTTTCAAGTGCCCTTTCAAATCTGCCAAAATTGATATAAACTGAGTTAGATAAATAAAGTTTCAGTCCTTGTTGCTGCAGGTGGTCTTAGGAACATAAATGATATTCATCAACTTACTCTTCTGACCACCCAAACTAGATTTCCCCACACTCAGCTGTTAGCTCTCAGGTTTTTAAATGCTCAAGTGACATTCATCTTCACCTAAAAAGGGTGTGAGTCCTTTCTTACTTTACTTTTTTCACTGGATTCCACTGGCAACTAGCAGCCTTGTCAGGCACTAATTTAGAATAACACTTCCAAGTATAGTATATGTGGCTTCCAAAATACAAAGACCCATCAACTACTGTGCCTATTTTCCAGTGGCAGGAGGTGTGAAACAATAGCTATTCATTTTTGTTTGTTTGTTTGTTTATTTGAGGTTATCTCTTCATACCCTAGACTACAGGATTTCTAAGAACTTCAGTCATGTGGCAGTCCCTGCAACGTGTTCATGATCTTTATCTTCAAATGTCTGGAATATGTGTAATTTGTCATGTTTAAATTACTTATTACTATGTATTAGAAAACAAAACAAACCACTAATTAGCAACATAATGTAAAAAAATGTAACAAAAAAATAAGTAGTTTGAAATCACAACACCAAAATTTAACTAAAAAAAAAACAAAAACAGAACTATTTCCTTATGATTCTGCAGTTTGGGCAGGATTCAGCTAGACGGTTCTTCTGCTGGTATAACCTGGAAACATATTGACAGCTCAAGTGGGGCAGATGGTCCAAGACTGCCTCATTCATAAATGTGACAGCTGACTCAAGTACTTCAGTTCTCTTTCATATGGCCTTGCTCACCAGTCTCTTTTGCATAATGATATCAATACAGTGGATCATACTAATATTTTGCATAATGTTCATAATAAGGAATCCCCTAGGATTCTATTATGAAAAAAAAATGACAGGAGATAACATAGTCCTTGGGCAAAATACTATTGTTTTTGCAACATATATGTGAATTTCATTTGTTTAGCCATTTCACGTGGTTAGGAAAAATTCATTCACAAATTCAGAGCCACAAAATAGGTTTTAGTAGGTCTGATCATCTAATCAAGTTAATATTCCTCATTCTGTAGTTTCTACTGGGGCTACCAGGTGTGTATTATTATAATAGTCCTTAGTCATATACTACAATTCATCTATTTGTTGGATGAACCAGATAAATTAATGCAATAGTGATATCATAGGGACCTTGAATCTTTCAAATCTACATTTGCTATTATCTCTGACATCCTTATAAAATATGATTTTTCTTCAGATTTTCTATCATTTCTGTGATGTAAGTGTTCTTATTTCAGAAGAATGAGTAGGAGGGTTCTTTCAGGTCCTAAGTATATTTGTTCAAGTTACACATTTGAACAATGGGAATATAATCACAGGATAGATTTACAGCCACACTAAACTTTCTCTGAAGCAGTCTTGAACCAAAACTCAATTCATAATGTGATCTTAATGAGCCTCAACCACAACTTGAGAGCTATGATAGTATTTGAAGTCCTCTTATATCAGTGACAGGTCAGAATTTATATTCAACAACCCTAAAAAAGGCTGAGTAGCCTCCTTTCCCCAAAGAACTGTTCCTCTGGTAAAGGATCCCTTTCTCAATCTTTCACCCAGGAAATTCACATATCTTTGTGTTATTTGCTATAACCCATTATCCTGCCCAAACTCCAAGGATATGACCATATATATTATGAGAACACTGAATGCCAAGTCTTT